>JANHGB010028215.1:8604-37890 GCA_026283785.1 Coracopsis vasa | reverse complement strand
GTGTGTGCTTTGTCATGTCAGCACCAAGTAACCAGAAGCAATTGTTTCCATAGGACAACTAACACTACGGGATTGAATTTTCGTTTCCTAGAGCACGGCAATCTGGATGTTTGTGGTTTTAATGACTGTTGTTTTAGGAAGTGATGATTGCTGTATAAAGACAAGTGACTGAGCAGCAGTAAAGAAATCCAGTTACACCTATTTATAAAGAAAGAGATGACGGAAAGAACTGTAGCATCAGAGTTGGGAAGAGACGTGGTTTTGTACTGGTTTGGATTTTGTTTTCCCTTTTCCCACCTCCAAAGCCACAAATTTGCTTATTTCTTCGCCCATCAGTTTCACTGCTAGAGTAGTAAGAGACCAAAACCAAATGAATATCCAAACACAATAGTTGCTGTATAAATGCACAGATAACATCGTTCCTTAACCAAAGTGTACCACTTCAAGAAAGAAACACTACAAACAAATAAATAAAAGGAAAAGAATTATTATTTTACATTACCACAATCAAACTTTTCAAACACCTAAGAACAGTTTGAAAGACTTTCTGATATGCATGCAGATGGAACCAATATTATTTTGCTTGTACTGTGGATTATACGGACTTGCTAAAAGGAAGGATTTCTCTTTTTTTGTGGATGTTACTCCAATTTCAATGAAAGGACTTTGAATCTAAATTGCCTCCTACCCAGTCAACACAAAGAGCTAGCAGGGGTGTTCTCTTTTATCTGAGCCTGATTTCTTCAGTCCCAGTAAAAGTTAATTGTATTTTTTGTGTTCATTCAGCATTACCAAAATAACTACTGGACCCTTCTCTTACCCTTTTCAAGAAACTGCATTTTTGAAAACAATTCAAATATAAAAATATTTTGCATTAATGTTTAGTTTCATTGTTTAGATGTGCCGATAGAAATGGAAGTGAAAATCTCAGTCATTGAAATAACTTTCTCAGTCAGAAAAAAATATTCTCCAAAGTATTTTCTGCAACTAGTATTTTGAGAGTTGGCCATAATAAGTCTATGAGGAAAAAAAGAGATTCCCCATGGGAAATGATGACAAGGATAAAGGAGATATTAATACAGCTTTGTTTTTCTAAACAGGCACCACCATTAATGCTAAGACTGCAGATAGTATTTGTCAGGAGCAAGTCAGTCACATGTAGACTTTTACTTCAGCACTGTGGCTCTAGGGCCAGGCTTCCCCAGAATACTAACAATGAGAAATATAGATAGCCTTAAACTCACTAGAAATCACAGGCCATAGGGATGGGTGGAAAGAGGAAAATGGATATACACATTGGGCTGAATACTGTGAGTATAAATCATTTCAACTGGTAACAGACAGAAAGGCTTCAGAAGTGATGTACTTCAGTGGCACTTAATCCACTACCACATGACACATACAGCTTTCTGGCGACAGCTGCTGCTTAGCAGCAACCCTGTTATCTCCCCTGCTTCCAAAAGAAGAGTAGAGGCATGATATGAATACAACTCAGAAAACAAAACTCCTTTCTCATTGTAGTTACAGCACAAGTATATTCTCAGCAGGCTACACATGGTTTAATTTATTTGAGTTTGGTTTTGAGTGAAAGAAAACATGTTTACATGCCTTAATTCTCACACACAGATCTATCTTCTATGTAGGAGGGGTATCACTGGTTGGGGAGTCATTTAGTCCTGCATTAGGTAATGTGTGAACTGAAAAGCATGCAGTGTAAAACTTTATTGTCTTGTCATTTTCTTGGCCTCCCTCTTTGTCTGTCTTGAAAATGATGTGATATTTGCCTTTTTCCAGCTGTTACATCCCTTCATTACTGTAAATTTTTAAGTGGCAGCAACCTCGCATTCACCTTGGTGAGCTCAGTCAGCACCACATTTACTCCCATACATGTATGTTTAATTTGCTTAAGTACTCCCTGTCTCTTCCTCCAGCTGCTCTAGGGGGTGTTTTTCATTCCCACAGCCTCTGTCACAAGGCTTGGTGACTCAGCAGCCTGGGGGTACACCTTTCCCACAAACATGGAGGCAAAGAAATCAATCACCATCTCATCCTTTTCCATTTCCAGTTGCTAGGTTCCTTGCCTCATGAGTAGAGGATGCAGCATTTTAGCTTCTTTTTTGTGAGTGCAGTGGGCAATAAAATAAGAGTACCTAAGTCTAGCACTCTGGCTGTGAGGAATGTTATTAACCCTTACTGTGCTGTTAAGCATGCTGACTTGTGGAATTTAGCAAAGTGTGATCTGGAATAAATAATGACAATGACAGAGCCATGTTATTTTTACTGTTTACCCACCCATTCCAGATCAGGAAAATAAAACTGGACTTCTTGGTATGTAAAAGTAAAAAGTACTTGCATGTTACACTCCAAGACTTCAGCTGTTTCTGCAAGAACCAGGAAAGGTATTCTTCCCATGATCTACATTTAGAATAGTCATGTTGACTTCTTCAAATGGGTAGGAGTGCATCAGAGAAAGGAGTTCTCACCTTCTTCTGAAGCACCTGGTGTTTGGCACAGCTAGATGTAGGACCACCAAATGACATGTAAATGCTCTGATGTCTGAAAAAAAATCTGAGGCATAAGACTGCAGTCATGTTTCTCACACTGCCCTGCTAAAGGAAAACCTGATCAGTAGCTTTGGGGTCAGGTAAGAATTTTTCTCCAACTTAAACCTAAATCAGCTTAAGCTGATTTTTTCATCTTTCACTGAAAGATCATGACGGATATGTCCAGTATTTTTATTTGGATCTGTCTCGTTTAATCTTACTTAATCTTGATGACACTGTGTATATCTCTCTCCTTCCTCTGCTCTATCCATGGTCAAAAAAATTTAGGTTTCTGAAAAGCTCCAAAATTACCTAATGTGGCTTCACCTGCTTGCTAGCATTGATTCAACAATTGCTGAAAAAAGGTCAACAAAACACATCTCTAACACTCTCAGGTGAACTGTGTTTTTTTGTCATCATCAGCAGAACATATTCACAGCTGTTATATACTGCTGAACTCTCCCTGGGAGTTTATTCCTCTTTCTGCACAAGAGTGAATGACCTAAACAATGTGAAAAAGTAGCTGGAAGTCGTGTATACTGAGCAAGTGGCAAATGTAAGATTCTAAGCTAGCTAGAAGGGTGGGTACATGCCAGTGAGAGCGCTATCATTTTGAAGTAGCAAAGAAACATGAAACTGGGCTTATGATTCAGACAGGAAGTTAATATTATTTTGTCAGCAGGAAAGCAAATTCTGGAATGTACTCAATTCGTTGTCAAAGAACAATTTGGCACACAGTTCAATAAAGATGCTTCTTACTAAACAATGTCAAAATAATATAGCTCTTAAAGGAGTTCATCAGACAAGAGACACTTTTCAAGACTGTTAACTTGTGAGTGTTTTCCTAATCTCATCCACGGACACCTCTTCAATCTGAATAGAAAGCACCTATTCACACTCCACATTAGCCTGCTGGCTCTCACTCCTCTCTTAGTGTTCATATAGTGAGTGTTAGCTGAGAACTTCCCAGGGTGGGAAAGAAATACCTGTGCTGATGTAAATTCATTTTGAGGTGTCTGTGGTATCTAATTAGCTAGCAAATGGAAATCAGCATAAATCCAAAGAGGAAATATTAGCTAACTTAAAATTGAGCTTGAAAGGCAGCTAGAAATTGAATCCGAGATGTCGTAATTCAAATCCCAATATGTAAGAAAAGATCTATCCCTTTTCCCACCTACTGAAGTGTAGTAAAATGACAACATGTACTAAGGAGTATATTATACACATGCCTTAAATAATACAACTTTTAATACCACAGTGTATATTTGCTGGGAAAAGCATCGTAGGAAAGAAAAAATATCAAAGTTTGGGGTATGAATTTGATATGATAGTCAGGGCAGAGATTCTGTTTTGCTTATAACTTCTTATCTTCAACACTGCACAGTAAAATTATTAATATAGATGATTTTTTCTAACATATTTGTATGCTTAAATACTTATTCTTGAAGAACACTGAAATCCTATGCCAATGTATACTCACTATTTATTGATGAAATAAGAGTTTGAATGCTTCTTGTCTAGAGGCATAACATAAATTATAAGTGTATTTAACATTATACTGTGAAGTCCTACAGAGCAAGGAAGAATTATCAAGATTCTTGAAGTCTCTCTGCCCGCACAGGATTTGAAACAGAATCATAGAATGGTTTAGGTTTGAAGGAACCTCTAAAGATTATAGAATCATTTAGTTTAGAAACAACTCTTAAGATCACAATTCAACTGTTAAGCTAGCACTGCCGAGTCCATCACTGAACTATGTCCCTAAGTGCCACATCTACACATCTTTCAAATACCTCAGGGATGGTGAGTCCATCACTTTCCTGGGCAGCCTGTTCCAATGCTTGATCACCCTTTTGGTGAAGTAATTTATCCTAATATCAACAAACTCTCTTGTCACTACAACCTCCTTTCAGGTAGCCGTAAAGAGCTAAGGTCTCAGTTTTTTTTCTCCAGGCTAAACAATCCCAGCTGCTCCTCAGAAGACTTGTTCTCTAAACACTTCACCAGCTTCACTGCCCTTCTTTGGATGTGCTGCAGCACCTCAATGTCTTTCTTATAGTGATGGGCCCAAAACTGAACACAGTGTTTGATGTGCAGCCTCACCAGCGCCAAGTACAGGGGGATAATCATTGCCCTAGTCCTGCTGGCCACACTATTTCTGATACAGGCTAGAATGTTGCTGTCCCTGGCTGCCTGGACACAAGATGACTCATGGTTAGCTGACTGTTGACCAACACCCGCAGGTCCTTTTCCGCTGAGCAGCTTTCCAGTCACTCTTCATCAAGCCTGTAGTGTTGCATGGGATCATTATAACCCAAGTGCAAGACCCAGTACTTGGCCTTGTTGAACCTCATACAGTTGGCCTTGGTCTGTTGATCCAGCCTGTCCAAATCCCTCTGTAGAGCCTTCCCACCACCAAGCACATCAATACTCTTGCTTGGTGTCATCTGCAAATTTACTGAGAGTGCACTCGATCCCCTCATTCAGATATAGATATAAAATACATATCAGATGTTACAAAGATATTAAACAGAGCTGGCCCCAATACTGACCCTGGAGAATACCATTTATGACCAGCCACCAAGTGGATTTAAGTCCATTTACTACCACTCTTTGGGCTTGGCCATCCAGCCAGGTTTTTTGCCCATAAAAAGTACACCCATCCAAGCCAAAAGCAGCCAGTTTCTCTAGTTCAGTGCTGTGGGAATGATGTCAAAGGCTTTACTGAGGACTAGGTAGTCAACATTCTAAGCCTTTCCCTTATGTACTATACGGATCACCTTGTCATAGAAGGAGATCAGGTTAGTCAGGCATGACCTGCTTTTCATAAACCCATGCTGACTGGGCCTGATCACCTGGTTGTCCTGTACAAGTCATGTGGTGGCACTCAAGGTGATTGGCTCCAAAATCTTCCCCATCATCAAGGTCAAATAACAATCATGTCGTTCCCCATCCAGTTTCAACCCTGCTGTCCTGGGCAGGGACATTTTCACTACATCAGGTTATCTAAAGCCTCATCTAAAGTGACCCTGAACTCTTCTTTGGGCAACCTATTCCAGTGTCCTACCACCCACATAGTAAGAAAATTATTCCTTAAATCTAATCTCAATTTACTTTCTTTAAAGTTTAAAAGTATTGTCTCTTGTCCATCACTACAGGCCCTAGTAAAATGTCCCTCATCATCTTTCTTATGAGCCAAATTTAAGTATTGAAAGGCCACAATTAGGTTTCCCCAGACCTTTTCTCAGGCTGAACACTCCAGCTCTCAGCCTTTCTTCATAGGAGAGGTGTTCTATCCTCTGATCATTTTTGTGGCTGTCCTATGGACCCACTCTAACAGCTTCATGTCTTTCTTGTGCTGGGCACCCCAGATTTGGATACAGTACACCAGATGTGGTCTCACAAGGGTGGAGTAGATGAGGAGGATCAAGTCTTTTGACCTGCTGGTCATGCTTCTTTTTATGGACCCCACAATACAGTTGGCTCTCTGAACATCAAATGCACATTACCATCTCATGTATAATTTTTCATTGACCAATATCTTCAAGTCCTTCTCTGCAGGATGACTCTCAATCCATTAATTATCTAGTCTATGTTGGTACTGCGGATTTCCCTGAGGTTCAGGTCCTTTAAATTGGACTTGTTGAACATCATGAAATTCACCTGGGCCCACTTCTCAAGCCTGTGAAGGTCCCTGTGAATGGCATCTCTTACCTCTAGTGTATCAACTGTACCACTCAGCTTAGTATCATCAACAAACAATAAATAATGTTCATTTGCTAGCACCTTCCTTCTACAATCATCCTTTCCACTAAATCTCAGTATAAGGAGAATTAGTATAGCTAGCAGACTAAAAAGGTCCATGGAACTCATAAAATAATACCTTCTAGTCCTTGATCACTTGAGAAAAAGTGAAAAAACAGAAACAAGAAAAGTCTAAATTAAAAGGATAGGCTGAATGACAAGAAAGCACCATCATCTGGTTTTGAAAGAAGCAAAACATTCTTTCATTATTTGCAAGCCAATTTCCTGAATTTTTCTGCCTGGCTAATTACTTGTAAGGTAGTTTCTGTAAGAAACTGTCAGTTTAGTACTGTTACTCCTTGTACCGAGAAGTTAGCCACTATTTCACACCTTACTGGAATAGTTTATATTATACACAAGAAAACATCAGAAGGTAGCCACTTCGGACTATTTCTTTGAAAGAAGGAGTTTGGGGGAGTAAATGAGAGTGAAGTAAAGGAAACACAGAGAAGCAATTCCCTGAATACTAACAAACACTAAACAGAAGCAGCTTCAGCTTTCCTGCTCAGGTATCTCCAGGCTTATTACTGTATAAACCTCTGTACTCAGAAAATCTTTTCGTGGTGATACTCATAGCTGCATATCCTGGCTTTCTGATGGATTTTATCACTTCTAACATTAGCTCTTAGATTTTAAGTTAAAATTAACTAGTATCTATTTTACCTAATAGCAGCTTAGTATAAAATCTGTAAACTTTCTTTAGAGAAATCAATGCCTTTATGGCAACTCAAAGTAAACTTCCAGATTATAGAATGAAGTACACAAGAAAAATTTACTTCTTGTTTTGCTCTACACTTGCCAGTGAAAGGGTTGTGCAAGCAGCTGGAAGGTTATAATGCAATAAGACATCAAAACATTTTTATATTAAACCCCACAAACTACCACAGATAACCCTTTTATTTCTGCTGATACTTGCAGGGACAGAAATGTGTCTAATTCTCGTTCTTCCTTATAACCTATAAGTTATAACCTATAAATACATGCTTGGTAACACTTCCTGTCTTTAACAAGGTACTAATATATCTCCATGTCCCAGATCTGCTGAATAATAGCTACTAGAAATTCTAACTTAAGGCATGAAAACAAACAAGCTCTAAGTTTTCACTTTGAGACAATTAGCTGTGCTGTGCCATAGCATTCTGTGCACTTGCTGAAGGCAGGTTGGCAGCAAAGGCTGTAGTGGAGCAAGCCGTTTCTACTTGGGGACTCTGAAGAGTTTTGCAAAGGAAAATACTGGCTATATTTTAAAGATCATAAATGCCTCACAGATATTCTGTACTCTTGCAGATAAGAGCCTTCCCTCTCCGTCTGCCACTCCATCTACTCAATATCCACTAGTTAATGTGCATGATATGATCCTACCTTGTTTCCCACAGCAGTAGTGTATCTTGTTTTCTTAGTCAAGGCAGTTTGTGGGATATCTCCAAGACATGGTTAGGAAGAGTAGGAATTCGTGTTGTATCGTATGGCTTCTCTGACCTGAGGTCAGAAATCTTTTGTACACAATTCTTTATTACATGAAATCAGTTTCTGAAATTGGCTTTGGCAAAAAGAGGCATTGAGATTTTATGTTAAACAGTTTGAGATCACAACTTATCTCTTTTTTCTTATGTCTTTCAGTTTCATCGTATGTGGTTATCTCACTGAAAAGGTTTGGATTTAATCATATCATAATAAAATGAAGCATAGAGAGATTTATTTCTGCTATCATCACCTTATTATTACTTGGACCACTAGAGAGCAACAATGTGCATACTTAACAAAGCGGTCTTTTGGTGAGAGAGAAGGGAACAAGTTATGTATAAGCAGACTGATATTAAAAAAGAAAGTTCAATTCAAGAAGTTTCCTAATGCATTTCCAAATACTTTTTCCTAATTAAAAGAGGAAACAAAAAAAAAGTTTGCATGCATGTCTCTTTAAATAGCAAATAGGATAGAAAGAGTATACAGTGTCTTTCCTACAGAATTAAATGCTAGGTAGGTACAGAATTAGTTCATGATCTTTCTCAAGCAGCTGAATGGAAAAGAGAGAGTGAGGGACAAGAGGGAAGAGTCAAAGAACAGAGCTCTACTTGATAAACATGCTGCTGCCTGGTACCTGGCTGGAGTGGATCCCTTGTTTGCCAGCTTGAGTCTCACTCTGAATTTATGTTTGAGTTTACACATCAAACTAATAATTTTAATGATATATGGTTTTGATATCGCTCCCAAATCTGACTGCTGTTGAGTCCATATAAAGTAGATTGCAGTGAATCCCCACCCAAAGCTGGACTAGCAACCAGACTCCAAAAGAAAGTTACCTAATTCACTAGAAAATTGCTTTCGTGAAAGAAGAACGAAAATGCACAGAAGATGCTGGAAGACACTGCAGGTACAAGGTACAAGACTACCTGGAAGACGATTATGATGTCCTTCATGGAGAGAGAGGAAGCCCAATCCAATATATATACAGAAATATCTCAGACAAGTATGGCAGAAGAAAGGGATGAGTCCTGTGATGGCCGGCTAAGCTTTAATGTGTCAAATGTTAGCAGAGGGAAGAGCTTGAATGGCAGTGAATTAAGAATGGGATGGATAAGAGAGGTAAAGTGTGATAAGGTCAAAGGTTTAAAGTGATTCACATTGCAAGGAGCTCAGAGTGATGGCTTTATGGGCACATGGTGTGTGATAAAGTGTAAGAGAACACAGGATGTGAATTGAAAAAAATTACAACTGGATTGATTTGCAAGAGGACTTACAAATAAATGTATCTTTTCTTTGACCCAGATGCTCTTAAAGATAGATTTCAGAATGTTTTCACACTATTTGATTAAAATCTGACAAAAACTTTAAACATTATTTTGCATGACAATGCAGATTTTGAGGAAAGCAGGTCAAAGTCCTGTATTTGTCCTTAAGTTATCTGTATTAGTTGCCCCCAGAATGAATTACATCCAGTTACATTTTCTCAGTCTGCCCAATACTCTTTTCGATTGCAGACGGTAGATTAATGTATGCATAAAGTTAACATACCACCCTTCTAAGACGATTTTCCATTTCTCAGCTGGAAAACAGTGTTGGAAATAGTTAAAGATGATGCTGTTGAAAGCAGGCATGTTACAAGTCAAGTTGTGCTTTGCTCTCCAGATTTGTGCTCCAGAATGGGTACTTGTGGTTGTATTCAATGCTGCAGCTGCAAGGTGTGTGGCTCAGCTTAGATGGGGCTGTTTGCAAAACTAATGCTATAATAATAAGAGATTCAGCTGTACTTGAACAAGGTATGTTTCATTTCAGAATTCAGTAGTGTAAGTCAGTTCACTGGAGACATATCAAGTGTGTGCTAGAGGGACTGCCACCAGCCTAATGATTAACATGACAGTAATATTACAGGGAAAGACAAAGACTGTACCTCACAAAAATTTCTCCGTTCAAGTATAGAGCAAAACCAGGTCTGCAAGTATGTGGTGAGAAATGAGAGCACAATTGGAGTGCAGGACGGATACACTTGGACATATTACTACAATACCTAATTGTCTAAACAGCTTCTGAAATGAGCATGTGAGGTAGATGGTGAAGATACACACTGTTGAGCTTTTGTACTGCTAAGGAATATCCAAATGCCTGCTACCAGGCAAAACAATACAGATGAACAGTGGAAGCTATAACTTCAAAATCACATAGGCTTTCACTGCAGAATGTATTGGTTTTATACTTCATTAAGCAACATGCAGTGGAAGTATGTTTCTGTAGCTTATCCTTTGGGCTAAAGGACAGAAAAAAATACCAAATTTCTCACACAGTTGAGTGTGTACCACACTCAACTGTGTGAGAAAAAATCAAACAACATTTGCTGCAGTCTGTATCTGTTCTGAAAAGAAGTTTCGAATTCAGATTTCCATTTTCTTGCTGTGAAAGTAATGGAAAATGTAACCATGTACTGCTGTACATATTTCTTCATCAATCAATCACAACCCCAAGTCCATTTTGAAAAATTAAGAGAAATTCACAGAGTTTATAGGCAGCTTCCTCTGCCAGTGAAATGCTCTAATTCTCAAGTGGAGGCTTAAGCAATTTTCTCAGGAAACATACTGTGTTTAATGTTACTATTTTGCTATAGCTTTTTCTGAGCAGTTAATAAAAGAGATTAATTGTGTATGATTTTAAGTACTCTGCTTGAAAAGTAATGGGCTTATTCACACAGTATGAAGCATAGAATCTCTATTTATAAAGCCTTAAATATATATAGGGCTCTATTATCACAATAGTTTGAAAACACATGAGCAGACAGCAAGTGCACATAAATGTGTTTATAATACTCTCGCACACACTTTTCATTTATACACAGATCAAAAAACAAAAAAGCACATAGGCATGCATTATATTAATAAAAATACTTTTCAAACCCCTGCATTAATTCCCATTTTGTATATCTGACATAAGCATTGTCCTTAATGAATAAATATGTTATTATAAAAAAATTGTCACAACATATCCAATGCATGTTTCTTATATTAATGAAATAAATAAAAAAGGATAGTTACTCTTTTTTACAAAGGGTTTATAATTGAAATACTGCCTATGTTTGGTTAGATATAAGTAAATATGACAATGGAAACCTAATTTTGTTATTTACTTGTTTTTAAAAAAAGAATTGTACAATCCTTTCCACCAGATTTTCAGATTTGACAGCTATATGAAAGGAGAACTTCAGATATTTTGTCCTCTTTTCTTATGAAATGTAATTTTCAACACAACTGCTGGGCATTCTAACAATGAAGAATGTTATTTCTATGAAAAAGAAAGAAATAAAAATAGAAAAGAATGAATTATGGACATTGAAAATTATTTGTGTTGTTCCCCCTAAAACAATTTTTTGGAAGTTTTTAAGTCACTGAGTTGGCCACTGTGAGAAGTGCATAATGTGGAAAGTTCACTTTGTACATATTAATTTCTACACATCAGGTTAATGACAACTAACAGAAAGAATTCGGTGCACTGCTTTTAAAACAAAACAAAACAAAACAAGTCAAAAAACAAAACCAACCCCCAAAAACTCACAATGGCAACTTTCAAAACTTAACAACGAATTTCAAAATTTTGTTACATAATGGTACATCACTGATGTGCTTTGTCAGAGATTTAAATCCTTTCTGCCAATTTATAGTGGCTGTCATTGAAAATAATAGCTGCCATATTTTATTTAACCCTAATCCATGGCGTCAGATTTCTGCAAATACTGTGCAGAAAAACAAGTTCAGTGGACAAGACATGCACAGTCCCACTATTTGTACCCTCTTCTCCTCACTCCTGATAAAGCATAAGCCTTAACCTTCTCCTTGACAGATTTTAAATTTAAAACCTCTAACTTCATGTCAAGGCTATCAGTCAACCTTAAAATTATACTGTACATCATAAACCATATGAATGATGATGTTCTCATTTCTTATGTCAACAGAAACCTTCCCTTGAATCTCAAGCCATGAACCAAATCTGAGATCAATGTTTATTTTGTTTCTTATTTCCACTCTTCCACAATAATTTCTCTAGTTGATAGGCTTCTGACATGAATTTAGTAGTAATATCTATAATAGAGCAGCCAAAAACATTCCTTCTAAAAATGTCTCCTGTTTGATCATCAGCATTAATCAAGATTCACCAGAAATAATCTCTGCTATCCACGTTAAAATAGCAACTTGCATAGTCTTACGTTGCTAAGAAAATATAACACTATCATTTAAGATGTCCAAGTACAAATGCACATTTGACATACAGTTATTCATTTCAGCTTCACCTGAAATGTGATCCTGATTTTCTTCTGTACTTAAGGCATAGGCTATTACCAGGAAGTTTGGTATCCTCTTAAAAGGTTTTCTTTGACTGGATTTCATGATCAGTGAATTCTTTCTACCAGTTTTCTAAGGCACTAATGAAGCTTCTGCCAGTATTTCACATATGTGAGATTTCATGGAGGTCAGTAGTAATTATGGTAATTTGATATTAATTTAAGAGGATTGGGTCAATATAAATAATAGAACGCTAACAGAAGTTTAGTGAAGACAGATAGGAAGGAAGATGTCCTTTCCCACTGTTTTTGACGTGCCAAAATCCAAGCTAAATACAGTAACCAAAAATTTGCACAAAATAAATACAAAATGAGAAAAGACTACTCTTCAGACCAGTTCTTGTAAACAGTTTGATTTAGTAAACTTGTTCAGCAGAAAGACGTTGACAATTATTACTGGGGAGTGAAGTTGAGATAAATAAATGAATGACTTACTCTCTTTAGTCACTCACATTTGATGCTGCTTGCAGCATGGCAGATGGTACTGCCATTTATTCTCCATTTGCTGTATGACAATTACATAGGGAATAATCATTTCAGAAACCTTTGATTTTATTAATCACAGTGGAAGCAGCTCTTAAACTTCTTGTGATATATTCACGCCAGCTCAAGAATTTCAAAACCAAAAAGTCTCAGCTTTTCAGCAGCAGATCCAGATAATGCACATGTTGTAAAAGATTCAACTATACTCAGAAGAAGTGAAATGTATTACAAGTGAGACATGAATATCAACTAAAAAGAAAAAAAAATCAGGACAACATGTACCCAATCTTTTTTGTGTAACCAGTCTAGAGTATATTCAGCCTATTGCCTCAGCTGTGCAAGACTTGAGACTTCAGCAGACTCAGAAAAAAAGGGAAAAAATAGCAAATCTTGACCTGAAAGATATAATTCCAGAAAGTCCTCTAGTTTTGCTTGCAACAAAAGTCACCACTGAGAATTATGTAATTTTTCTCTTTTTCATCTGGAATTTAAAATTCCAAATTAAATGCATCTGCTTGCTGTTTTGTTAGAGGATTCAAACTTGTTCTATGAAGATTTTTTATTTCTCATTTCATTCTATATAAAATGCCAAAAAATAATAAAAGGGAAAGAAACATCAGAGGAATAAAAAGACAATATGCTGCACAGAACAAATACATTACTATTCACTTTGTTATGTTCCAAAACCAAGTTTTATTTCTGTTCTGTCTCATTTCAGCTGTGTCCTAGAGTGTGACTTTTCTATTTTATACCTCTGACTCTTTCCTGTAAAAAAAGAAGAGTGTTTGCAACAGTCAAGCAAACTCCATGACAAGAAAAGCCAAAATTCCAATGAACCGGTATGGAACTATAAATCACAAACTCAGTCACACAAATGATATTTTCACATTACCATTCAGAATCAAGTGCAATAGTACAATGCCAGGAATATAATATTAAAAAAATATAGCAAAAGCAAGGAAGAACCTTTCATTATCATCATCTACCTGGCAGAACTATATCACATGCCAGGATCAAAAAGCAGAATTATCATATCAACTAAATAAGATTATTACCAACTATTAAAAGAATTCAGTCAGTATACGTTCCTATAATGTGAGGGAGGCAATTATTTTTGTATTCAGTTTATGGGGACTTTGGAGATATGAATCTGAATTATTTCCGCATGTAGTTTTATAGAGCATGAGAATTACTTACTTCAGTCTATTGTGACATCTGCTCAATTTTTTTCCCTAGAACAAAAGCCACTGCTTTATAGATTTTATTATTCTATATATTTTAAAAGTATTCAAGTCTAATCATCTTTGCATTTTGTAAAGATACCACATGATATAAAACTAGACCTAGATCCACCTTTATCACTTCTCATAAGAAAGGCAGATTGTCATGTGATTTTGATGATTAATGCCATACTTGGTTAAAAACATGATGTGGCAGAAGTATAAAATAGATACTAAATATTCCAATTCCATGCTATTAAAAACCTCTATATTTAAATACTTCTTTTAATTGAATGTAGGAAAATATACTCGTCACAGACAAAAGGTCTTTTTTCCATTCTCAGTTTAGCTTTTTAAAATTTAGAATGCATTTAAATTGAGGGGGAAAAAATGTCTCCAATTCTATTCCATTTGGGATTGAGTAATAATTCTTACAGATTGCTCCTACTCAGAACTAAAATTTTTGATACTTATTTTGCAAGAATATTCGAACTTATCCTCAATAAAACACATAAACTTAGGGATATAGGTATCCACTAGCTATGTCTAATGGACATTAGCTATGTTTAACCAACATTTGGCCAGACACAATAATAATTTTTTAATTTACTTAAACTTTTAAGATTTTATGAAGAAGTCTCCAAACCATTGTTTTCAAAATCTTTTTTTTTAAAGTTCTACTAATATGCACCTTTGGGAATATAATAAATTTCAGTTACCTGGAGAGAAAGATTTATCTTTCTTCTCTCTTTCTGTGCTATGTAAAGACCTCCTGAGAAGAAGAGTTTTCTTGATTATTCCAGCAGTCTTGCCTGATAACTGTCCCCATTTGAAGGTCAACCTAGAGAGATCGTCAGTCATGGTTGTTTTCTCCTCTAACATATACTAGCGATCTCATCATATTTGCTGGAAATTTTATTGTCAATCATGCAACACGTGGTAAACTATTACAGCTTTCTAATTCCATTCCAAATTTCCAATTTTAATCTACTACATCCACAGCAAAAATGGAAAAAGAATGCTTCTTTGAGAATAAACCCCAGAAAGTTATTGGCTGGTGGCAAAGATGAATGAAATCCTGAGATTATACAATCATTTAAACTGCCTATTCCTTTCTCCCAAGTCTTGATATGGAAGGAAAATAGAGTGTGTGCTGGAAAACGCTAGCTGCTTTTATTTCTTAAAAGTTTAACAAATCAAAATATGGACTTATTTTTGAGTTGGTTGGCATTATCATACATGAGAAGAGACTCAGAGCATGTATCTCTCAACTAATGTTAGAAGTTCCTCAAGTTACTGTGGGATTTGCTGTTTATTACATTTGGAAGAATAGCAAAATTCAGCATAAAATACGATTTTTAAATAAGTAGTTGTGATATATATGAATTTGAAATTTTGTCACAGAGGTATTCAAGAAAATTTCTCAAACACTTGATGGTATCTAAAACAAGTGACAATATAACTAATCTCTGCTCATTCATATTGATGCATTCTATGAAGGTGAATTATTACACAAGTGACTTTGAAAATCCATCTCTAAGAGAAAAGTCCTTTAAAGTACTTAAGATAAGAAAAAAGTAAAGCTTACTACTAGTTAGAATAAAAAATAAAAGTATTTGGAACATGACAAAAAAAAAGTGCATTCATTGTCAAAAAAACTTGTATAAATAGTTTACATGAAACTTCGATTGATGACACTAAGGTTTTGAGGAGATAAAACATAAATGATATGACTTTATGTCACTTCAGTGGATGAGTACAAAATTAATAGTGAAAATATAACATGAAGAGCGGATTCTGAAACTATACATAACGAACTTATCCAGATCATATCACTTAGTGGAAAAAAAAAAAATTATTACTACTACTGAAACATTGAAATCTTAATCACGTTCTTCTCTCCTCTGATGAAGTTTACAAAGTCCTAGTGACAAATACATTAATTTTATTGGATGAGGGAGAGTGGGAGGATCAGATTTCTGCTTGCCTTTTCATTTCAGTGTTCTCTTTTCTTCATGGTGAACGGCACTGCATAGGGATGATATGTCGTACCCCAGTAGATAGGAAATGATATGAGATCCCTTTCTGACTTGAGACTGGAGGATCAGCACTGTACAAGTTGTGTCCCTCACAACCAGAGGGCTTGAAAACAATTAACAGCTGCCTGCTGAGCATCAGGAGGCCACTACAGCAGAAACTATTTAGAGCCAAAGCCAAGAGCTTTTTGCCTCCCAGTATTATTCCTGATTTTTCTGCAATATTTTTGCAAAACATGGCTATTTTAAATTCAATTATAGGTGTAGCATCTATTCATCATTAAATTACATGTTATTTCTCTGTCTCCAAAGGACCACCAGACCCTCTTCCTGCCCCCCTCCAAAACAAAACCCACAAAAATAAGTACTGTTTATGTTACATATCGCTTTCTTTTCATGATTCATAGGTACCAAACATAGATTCAGTGATAAGCTGCCTTCTTCCACAGGTTTGTGTATTTAGGTGTATGATCCCCAAAGGCTCCTTCTAACCTCAACCATTCTGGGATTTCCCTATCCCTCTGTGCCATTTAGGGAGAAAGAGATAGAGGAATTGGGAATGAAGAAATGAAGTTGAGTATGATGTTGGGAAAAAAATGGAGAGTGGGGGGAAGATGTTGCAGTTCTTATCTTTGTTTTGCACCATCCTGTGCTCGTATAAACTAGAAGATTATGTTAGAACTGGCAATGGAATTTTAACCACAGGAATATAAGAGAGTTACAAGGGTGCATCTGTAGAACTGCAGTACATTAAACATCCATTGTTTTATTTGATAAGTAGGAACAGAACTAAAATATGAAAGAGAGTTTAATTAAGACACACTTATATCAGTTAAAGATATACTGCAAATTAAGTGGCTATGCACAAGCTTGAAAAATGCCTTGTTAAGAACAATTTGCTTCCTTGGGATTTGTGTTTAGGAAGTGCCTTAAAGGATACACATACTATAGAATTACATGTTTCTACATATAATTTTTCAGGCTTTTTAAGTTTGCCTATTACAGTAAGCTATCAACTGCGTATTCGCTGTTACCCTACCGCTGAAATTGTGACTAGCTATATGAAGGAAATCATAGCAAACACGCATTAAAGTGGTGATTTTGTATAATCCAAACCTACAGTAGAAAGGAAAGATGTATCTACTGACTAGCACTTATCCAGTTTGAAACCCCATCCATGTTACTGGCTGTCTTTTCAGGGTGCCTAACTACTCCTGTAAGACCAGCTTTGCTCTCTGCCCATGAGCTACTGCACAGCCAGAGGAAGCTCTGGAAAGCATTCAGGGCATTGCATGTATAAACATAAGATGCATATGCTGGAAACTTGGTATGGTCCTAGTTGTAGGGTCAGGCTGCCTAATACCTACAGTACATTAATAATGTATTCTGTACAGGTTTTTAAGTTTAAATATTTTTTTTTCCTAAATTTTCTTCTGATTGGAGTAGCTGGTATTCTGGTGAGTCACCTCCATAACTCAAATAAAAGGCTTATATCATAGAGAATTTGCATAAATCTCTTACAGGGGCTGCATCTTCATGGTAAATGGACAAACTGATCTTCAAACAAATATGTTATAAAATGAGAAAAATCTTAAAAAAAGATTTGGCATGTACTGCTGAATCCGTTGGGGCAGATTGGGAGGAAGGAGGCACAAGTATTTATGGGATCCTGTACATTTTCACATGAACTACGTGTATGTTGCAGTTATAGAGGCCAGGAAAAGAAACAGGTTTATATTTAAAAGATTTAGTTACAGTTCTATAATATTTAAAGATATTTCTAATTCAGTGTTTAACCACAACAATCAGAAAAGTAAGATTAGATTTGGTTTTGCTGTTTTTATGAGGAAACATAGAGGATAATTTAGCATGAACAAGCCATAAAAAGTAAACATGTTAGCATTCTAGTAGCATTCTCACTGTTACGTCTACAATATTTTTGATAATTTTCTTAATGTGATAAAAATAATGTCATAATGGGAAACTGCCAATCTGAAACAATACATTTTTGATAGGTTAGATTAGGTTCTCATTTACACATGGCATCCCTAAAGCTTAGTTTTTAAATTTACTTTTAGATAAAAAACTGTTTTTCCATTAAAAGAAAAAAAAAAGTGCTTCATGCCTTTCAACTTTCATTTGTCCTTTCTTATTGCAGCTGTTTTGTTCTGCTATATGATGCTATCTATTGTAACAAAACCTGCCTTTTGGAGATCTTTACAAAAGTCAATGATACAACATACCCTATTGTCAATAATAACTAAGAGAAAACCTACACTTTCCTGCCAGAAGTATTGGTTTTATAATCTCACAACTGAATGCTGTTTAACCAAGAGAAAAATCCAACCTGTGACACATCACATATAAGCTTATCAGCTACAGAAATGCTGGATCAGGTTCACTGAAGCAAATAGCTGTGACCACAAGCTGTGTGGTTTTGGTCCTTGCATGAGTTCAGAAGTGGCAACACTAGATTTACTGCTCCAATCTATCAGATAGAATGAGACTTAAGTTTCTTGAAGATTATTTGTGCTCTCTGCAATATGAAGTTTTGATGATATGAAAATCAGCTATGGTAAATGTGAGAAGCTCATTCATGCTTATTCTGGAAAACATGCTTATGTGTGCAGAGATTAGCTTAACAGTGAGGCAGTTTGTTGGCTTAATGTATATCCCTGGGAAAGCTGGTATTAACCACGTTAGCAGAGCAACATATAGTATATGCCACATCTTTCTAATGGCATTTACTAGCATAGTGAATACAGCACAGCCACGACAGAAGCATACATGGACCTTAATGCAGGAGTAAAGCATGGCCAGTTTCAGAATGTCCTATTCTGTGGTAAATTACATATAATTTGCAAATCTACTTTCTGAAAATCTGGAAGGCAATGCCTTATTACCAGTTTTTACACCTGGGGAGTAAAATTATGAAGCCTCAGGGAGAAATGCTACTACCATTTAAAAAAGAAAAGATGGGATATAACTCAATTTCTTTACACACACACACTGAAGAAGAAAATCAACAAGCATCTGAAAAGAAACACTTGATCTACAACAACAAAGAGGAATACTCCTTACGTTACAATATATATCTACATGTAGCTCATATAAATCAGGCTTTCTATAGTAAAGACCCTGAATGTTCCCTATGGTTTGGTTAAAAAAACCCCAAAACACCAAAACCTCATTGAATGAATAATTGACTTTTCCACAATGTTTGGACTCTGTTTACTGCCTCCTCAGAAGCAAAGCACCAGCAGCCCCATGAGATTTCACTGAGTGATCAACAAATCTTCTCTCCCTTTCTTATGCTATGAACTCCCTTTGGCTGTAATGCTCTTATTCGTATCACATGATTTGCCCTATTTGACACACCAAGTGTTAGCATTGCTAAAGAGTAGCTTGTCTTTCAGAGTCCCTCTCATTTAATATCATCCTTCTGGGTAGAGAGAGAACAACAATAACATTGAGAGATAGTTTATCATGTCTCAGATCATGCACAAAATTATTTTGGAGGTTGTCTAACAGTCAGTGAGATATGTTAGGGAGAAAGACTAATAAAAGCTCTGACAACCCAGTTTGTTCTTATCAACTTGAAACGTGCAGAGTATTTCTTTACTTCAAAGCAATTATTACAAACTTGTAAAATTGTTAGTCAATTTTCTACAAAAATATCCAAGAACAGATTCCAGAAACCTATCAGCTCATTTGAGAAATTAAGGACTTTCAGTACGTTTCAGTTCTTGGGTATTGCAGCAGCAATACAAGCTTCTGTGTCATAGGTGCCAAAAGACAGTTCTTGGGTTTAAAAGAATGTTGTATTTTTATGGGGCACCATTTTTGAGAAGAGGTGTAAAGGCACTTAATCATCACAAGGGTCAGCATAACATTTCATTTTGGAACAGTAGAGAAGCTACAAATTTTGACCAAATTGCTGTTCTGTTACCTGCCTTTTACCTAACAAAGTCTTACCGCACTTTTAGTAGAGGCTTTTGCTTGCCCTTGGGTTGTACAGATTCAAATAGCAAATACATCCAAAGTAATACCCTAGATTTGGACATCCCCAAGTGAAACACAATGCAGAAGGCTAGTTTTTAACTGTAGGGAACTGATAATTTCATTTTCTCTTCCTCCAATATTTAATTTTCTGTCAATACAAGTTCAGTACAGGAAAAGTAGTGACATACATACTCCTTATCCATATTTTCTTCTTACGCAGGAGAGCTGCCACCTTATCTCAAAGTAGATCAGATCATCTTCCAGTGCAAAAAAATAGGCAATGTACCATCTCAGGCTAACCAGTTCCCTTCAACTATTTCTTAAAACTGGTATTGCCTTGGTAGGCAAAGAAGAGAGAAAATGAATGATGGGTACATCGAGGACTGCTGTATCCCTGACTGAAATTCCCTTTCAGAGAAGGATGTTGACCAAGGACACACACAGGTCAGAGCATACCTTGGGGGCTTAGATGCCTGATATCCAGCCTGAGGTCCTGTTCAGAATATGTTATAGCTCTCTTACAACCTCTGAAACTGGTGCACATAGTGTGTGTGTGCAGATATGTGTGTAAGGAGGAGGACAGACTGGTGAAAACTTCAATTTTGCTTCAGTAAAGACTCAGGGTACATTTCATACCTGGAACAAGCATCAATGAAAACTTGCAAAAACCTTTTCCTGCTGAAAGAGGACTGGACTAGATGACCTTTCAAAGTTGTTTTTGGTTCTTTTCACTAGGGCTCTACAACTGTTAGATTTTTTTTTTCACTCACAATTTTAATAAAAAGCATAAGCTATTTAGAAATGACAACTAAGTAGCTCTACCAGCTAAGGAAGGGTCTACAATAACAAAGCATAGGAAAAGCACTCTGGTTTTAAGAAATTTAGTAAATTAAAATGCAGTATAGGTTATGGAGAAGCACAAAGATGCCTCTGATGTATGAAATTCAGAAAGCAGATATACCTAAATATTTCTAAATGCAACATTGTTACTTTGGTATAATAACAAATATGGCTGATGTTCTACTTATTTATTGATGTAGTCCATTCTAATGTGTTTCAAAATTACTGCTGTAAGATAAAATTTCAGAGGAGTGAATTATTTAATATTCCTAAATGGCATACTTGACTACCTGCCACATTTTTTCAGTAAAACATCCAATGACAAATATACTACTCAATTACACCAAAATCAGCAGATACGAGAGTAGCCTCTATTTGATTAAAAAACTTTAAATCCATGATGACAAACTGCATATCAAATGTCAATGTAATGAAAAGCAATCATTATCTGAGCATTAAAATAATCAAGTTTTAATACTGATAATGATAACAGCAGTATGAATTATGGGAAGACTTTTCTTGTGGCTCTGATGTTGAGCACAAACACAGCGGGAGCTGAATGTTTCTTAGACATATGCAGCTCAGCTACAAGATACACCAGGACTGAGATTAATGGCTATACAGTTACGATCTGATCCTATAACCCTCACTATTCTGAGGGGACCTGAATGACATTGCACAGGGCAATTTAAATACCAAAGACATCTAACAGTTCTGATTCATTTTTAAAGCACAAATACATAAACAACTTAGCTGCTACAGCCACTTTTTAGCAACAGAAATCAAAGATAAAAGTGGCCTAAAAAGACAGAGTAGTAAACTCACCAGCAACAGCTACGGCACGAAAAGCTTGTCAGCAGGGCAGATGACATTTTTAATATGTGAGCATCTCCTGTCACATATGGTGAGCTGTCTCCTAGATATGCAGGGAAAATGTCATACAGTATGCACAAAATTGACTCAGTAGTGGCTCAAAAGCAGAAAGCTTAATTTGTTCTATGTCAACACAGATGGGTGGGTGCCAGAAGAGTCAGGAAACATTGAAAAACATGGAAATATCTAAATGCTCTGTTGAGAAATGAGGAAAACAAAGCGGAAAGGAGGAAGTAAAGGGGGAGAGGGATGGCCAGAGACTTCCTGAAGCAATCTGACTTACAAGCCATTTACTCTATTCTATCCTATGCTGAAGCTTAAATGCAGTGAGTAGCACCATACTTCTTAGCAGATGTTATTTGTATGAATAGTATTGTTTATGCATTAAAATACTCTTGCATATGAATAAGTATGGCACATACTACACTGAATGATCTTATTTACTATCACTGGACTCCTATGCATAATGCATTTTCATCAGAAAGCAAAATATACCTAAAGATGCTACACAGAATCGTTAATAGCAGACAAGTTGAATCTGTGTCCTTTCTAATACACTTGTACTGCTTCTTTGTGATGGAAAAAGAAAGGATTTATCAGGAGAAAGGATTTATCAGCAGGAGAGAGAAAAACAGAAGTCAGATACCAAATATCTCAGATTTAGATGGATACCTACTCAGATCAGGAGGGACATTTTCCCCTGTAATTCAGCCCGACCACATAAGTTATATGGTTCATTCCTCTTGCCTTGTTTCCAACCATTAGATTCTGGTCGCAGCTACAACATACCAGAATGCCACAAAGCCAGTAAGCTGACACCAGATACCTGTGATACTAGGTGTTTAAATTGAGGATACTTGCTCTGATTCCCAGTGGAAAATTAACTGTCAGGTCACACCAGGTCTTTTCACTGAAGTGTTTTGCCTTCCCCAGTGTTTTCAGCACACTGAGATGTAGTTAGATAGGATTTTTTTAGGCCAACCTCAGTCGACTCATTTCATACCATTGCAGAAGCCTCAGACACCAGTGAAATATTTTTTCTCCTACTTTTCTAATTGTAGCTACCAGAGCTAAGGACTCCTAATTTTTCTTAGGCTTTTAGTGATGTGGATCATCACCACTTCTTAAGCAGTTCTAGGTCAATAAAATTATGGAGAGATTATGACATGAGATGCAATTAAAGATCTAGTAACTGCATTAAAAATTGTTCCAAAGCTGCATACAAAAGTTAAACTGTGAAGTCCTTCCAGTGACTTTCAGTGCCAAAATTTCCACCTGTGCTAATAACTAAAACTATGGGACTCATATATTCATATACCTTTCAGAAGTGTGAAAAGGTCATTTGAAAAACAAGGAGAAAAAAGAAATTAGAAATGCAGAACCTTTTGGAAGAACATTCTTGTCCTCAGTATTTACCTAGCTCTGTCTTAAATTGCCAAGAGAGTAAATGAAAATAAAGGTATTATTTCTTTCCTGTACAGACTAGAAAATCTTTGGTACTAATGAGACTTGTCAGATTGACAGCCTGGGAGAATAATTTCTGTACTAACAAATCCAGAGAATGAATATTATATTAGGAGTGATAATGCAAGCTCCCTTAAACTAGCCCATCAATGTGTCTTAGTCCTGACCTGAAGGGAACTACCTCCAGAGATGGAAAAAGTTCAGGCTCATTAAGCATGCATCTCTCAGCCTTTTTGTTAGAACTGCTATCCATGGCTATCAAAGTAATATTGATACCATTCAGGGGTCACTGAGAACAACATTATTATCAGAATTTAGATAAAGTAAGCTGCAAAACTGAGGTTACAAAATAACTTTGTTGCTTGGTCTTGTTTTCTATCTCCCAAACATTTAAACTGTATTTACCTCTCTGTGGGGTTGTTTGCTCCCAATATTGTTAAGGCTGTAATAAAAAAAAAACAAAACCTCTAATAAAAAGAGAGTAATTAGCTAGATAGTTGGTTTGGAAAATGAGTTTTTAGTATTTCAGGACTCCTGGGTCTTGTAAATCTGCTCCAGCATGACTGATTTATAAAATCACTTTGGGAAACTAGTTGACTTCTCTATCCAAGCTCAAATTCTAAAGTGGTCTGTGCTTTCCAGTACTATATTTCCTATTGGAAAGTTGCTCCACACTGTCACTGCTCTTATAGAAAGGAAATGCCAAACATTTGGGCAAAGCCATTGCCAGTTTGTGTCTGTATTATTCTTTTACCATCACCATCCTGCAGGTTCACCAGTACTAGCCCTCATTTGCTTGATGTATTTCTATTTAGGTCTGTATGGCAATGTAGGTAAGTCCTGTTACCACAGACTTTGCCATAAGATATTATGCTAGTCAGGAATTATGCAGAAAGAACTAAAATTAAATCATGCAGAAAGAATTAAAATTTAGTTTCTAGAATCTAAAGATCTATTCTAAAGAAAACAAAAAAGACCAAGCTTATATTCTAAGCGATAGCCAAGGTACAGTAATGCCCTTGTGAATAGAGAAACGACTAAGTTATAAAATGTGATATGTAGGACAGTTAGAGTAATAGCATAATAAAAAAATAGTTGCTTTGTCTCAAAAACTATAGCAAAGAAAAATATTATTCTGTGCTGTGATAATATGATTATATTGTCTCAGAAGAATTTAATGAATGAAAGTACCCCTCTGTTGTTTTTCAAGCCTAGCCAGGAACTCAGACCCATGTAGCCACTTGCTTACTCCCTCCTCTTTCTTCCTCCCCTCATTCCAGAAGGGATGGGGAGGAGAATCTAAATAATATAACTCCCAAAGTTTGAGATAAGAACAGCCCAGTAACTAATGTATAACACAAAACCACTGCTGCTACCACCAATAATAATAATGATAAAGGAAATAACAAGGGGAGAGAATACAATTGCTCATCACCTGCCAATCTATACCCAGCTTGACATGAGCAGTGATCTGGGCCTTCTGGGTAGCTCCCCACAGTTTATATACTGGGCATGATGTGCTGTGGTATGGAATACCCCTTTGGCTAGTTTGGGTTGACTGTAGTTGAAAACACAGCACTGCACCAGCTACTAAGAAGGAGAAAAATGGCTGCTACTGCTGAACACAGGACGCCCTCTTTCTCTGATGCTAGTCTCTAGCAATCACTACAGTGTTATGACTGAGCCCAAGCTGACTTACAATACGGAGCTTGACGTATCTTTTGAAAAACAGTTTTGTGGTGTTTTTTTGCTCATAAACACTACAATTTTTTTTTTATAAACACTCACAAGGACCAGGTTTAACTTGCTCCCAAGTTAATGAGTTCAAGGAAAAAGGCCTTGTACCAGAAATGGATTCTTACAAAGAATCTAAAATAATTTTTGAAATCTCAGGATAATTTTCGATACTCTTTTTTATCATCATTTCTACATGAATTCTTTTTAGTTACAGTGATTCATTGTTCTCCTGCACATCAACATTTAGGACAAACTTTTTCCTAAAGGCTTGAGAATCGATCTGAAAAGAGCACTAGAGAAAGCCGAAGTCTCATAGCAGTGATTCATGCCTGTTACCCCTGTGTCTCTAAGTGAGTGGAGAGAAACTTCCAATTTTGCACATGTGGATCAAATTCAAGATTAATCTTCAGTTTTAGTCTGTCTCTCAAAAGTAAATTACAACGTGTCTATGTTACACTCTCTAGCTTTTTAAAATATGAATTATTAATATGGAAACTAACTTTAACACATTAAATATTCATAACATTCAAGCTAAAACCGCGGTATTCAATGTAAGTCAAACCAGTAGAGTATTTCATGAGGGTTTTTTTGCTACATTTTGATGCCTATACTATGTTAGAGGTGCAGCTCAACTGCTAGTGATGTCTGAGCTAACATGTACAAAAGTTATACCCAGGTTAATTAACATTTATTGATCTTGTTAATTCAACAGTTAAACATAAAATTTTCCTATTTAACCTTCATATAGTTAAAAATATACTTTGAACTCTCCAAAGGTCAAAAGAAAACAAATAAAAGGTGCCAAACAAAAGTGAACAAGAGAGAAGACTGAGATAAGTATGAGTCAAACAAGGGAAAATATTTTTCCACTATTTTGCATAGGCCAGAGAATGAAATGCAGCCTGTACTTTGAGAGTGATGGAAGCAAAAAAACAGGAATTAGAGATTGAGCTTTCTCCAACTGCTGAACATGAAGCACCATGACAATAACTAACGCAAAGATAAGAACTGTCACTTTTTCTAGAAGCTAAAAAAAAAGCAGTTTATGAATAAACAACTCACTCATTTCTCTTTTTTTTTATTACACAGAGGTAGTCCCAATTACTACCAATAATATTCTTACATTCATCTTCTTTTAGCATCAAAGAAAAACCTTAATGCTGCAACACCTAATACCTGGTGTTCAGCCATAGCTTGCACACTTGAAAGATTGACTGGAAGCTGGAATCACGTGTCGGGTTAAAGCTTTAAGGTAGGAGAAAAATGAAAACAGTCATTTTAAGCATGGAAGAACAAATAGAATAGAAAAATTCAGGACAACATTTTAAGAAGTAAGCTTAACTGTTTTGTTTTAATGTGACTACAAAGCAGAATGAAATGTAACTTAGTATTACACGACAACCAGGTGATCTGGCCCAGACGGCATGCATTTATGAAAGGCAGGTCATGCTTGACTAACCCAATCTCCTTCTATGACAAGATGACATTTAGTGCATGAGGGAAAGGTTGTGGATGTTGACTGCCTAGACAATATTTAGCAATGACCTGGATAAGGATATCAAGTGCGCTCTCAGTAAGTTTGCAGATGGCACCAAATTGAATAAAAGTGTGGATGTACTTGATGGTAGGAAGGCTCTACAGGGGAGTTTGGACAATCTGGATAAATAGGCCAAAGCCAATTGTATGAAATACAAGGCAAAGTGCCAGATCCACTTGGGTCACAACTATTCTATGCAATGTGTATATCCATTTTCCCCTTTTCACACATCCATATTGCCTGTGATGTCTGGTGTGTTTAAGGCTATTTGTATTTCTCATTGTTAGTATTCTATGGAAGTCTGGTCCTAGAGCCACGGTGCTGAAATTAGCGTCTACCTGTGACTGACTTGCTCCTGACAAATACTACCTGCAGTCTTAAAATTAATGGAGGTTCTTGTTTAGAAAAATAAAGTTAGCTGTATTAATATCTACTTAATTATAGTCGTCTTTTCCCACAGGGGACCTCCTTTTTTTCCTTCATGGAGTTATAAGTGATAGGATGAGAGGAAATGGCATTAAGTTGTGTCACGGGAATTTTAGATTGGACACCTAAAGGGTTGCCAAGCATTGGAAGAGGCTGCCCAGGGTAGTGGTAGAGTCACCATCCCCGGATGTATTTAAAAGACCTGTAGATGTGGCACCTGGGGACATGGTTTAGCCACAGACATAATGGCAAGGTATGGGGGGAAAAAACAAGACAGAAAGGACTGAGTTATGGTTGCACTGAAAAAGTCTCATAGGAAGGTTTCTATAGTTATTGTACATCTTTTTTCCAACTGCATAAATATTTGTTTTTTTTCAAACTGACCATTCATATTGAAAGGGATGTGGAAACAATCTACAGCAAGAGACATTTAAAAATGCATTTCAAATTGGTTTAATTAGTAAATAAATTTTCTAAATTAAAAACCAAACAAAGAGAAACATCACTGACAATGTGAGAAAATTAGGCATCAATCTAAGACAAACAAGACATCGCCTCTTTTAAAGATTATAGACAGATGTTTTGATGTATTCACTGTAAGATAAATGCCATGTTGATAATCTACCTTTATATCTCCACCCAAACATAGTTTTCAGAAGAAGCTGGAGACCATGAAAAAGAGCAACCTCTAGTTTTTATAAACATTTGCTGTTTGGACAAGGAAAGACAAGACAGTGACTTATATGAAATTATTTAAAACGCTTTCCTGAATTCATTTTTTTCCAAAGATTTGACAAAAACAAAATTAGTTCCACAATAAGATCTACAATATTGCAGGACAATGAATTACACAAGAGACAGAAACCACTTAATTTTGTTTTGCATGTGATTTTAGATTCTAATCCACAACACATTTTTAATGAGAAAATATAATCTATGATGGAAGAGAAGCAGAACTAGTTGTACAAAAGAGTGTGGGCTGCTAGTTTAAGAGTGTGGACTGGTAGTTTTAGGGGGTTTTTTTGTTTGTTTGTTTGTTTTAAAGCTACTTTAAGCTATCATTTTTTAAAATATTTTTCACCTACAAGAAAAAAAAATCTCCAACAATTTAAACTGAAAATAAATCGCTGGAATTCTAAGGAAAAGAAAATCACCTACTCAAGGTGCCAAAAACAGGTTTTGGGAAAAAGAGACACAAACAATTTGAAAAATCCAAGAAGTCTGACATTTTCCCCCATTACAAGAAGAGAGTAATAGAGATTTGATTAAAAGTCCTCATAAGGCAGTTAAAGCAAATAGGTGCATTAGATATTAAAAGCCATGACATGAGTTGATCTATTGCCTTCAGCAAGTTCTCTCCACAGAGTTTAACAACAAATGGTGTTGCTGACATAGTGTATCCACCCTGTGTATTAACCTAATTTATTGCAGCAGGCAGATAACTGGCGAAAAGCCAGTTAAAAAGTTAATAATGCTCTCTTCTTTTGGCCATTATGAGCAACAACTTACACTAACAAGTCAAATTAATTTTTTTGGTGGCAACAATCACAGCAATTTTTTCTGCATTAAGCTTATGATTTCTAATAAAAAGACTATTGAATAATACAGGAAAAATACAATTATAAGGACTTTAACACTGCTGACTGAGAATTCAGTAAAGTTTTGAGACATAAACTATATATTTTTTTTAAGAATGTTTATCAAATCATGAACTTCAAATGTTGCTGTTCTCAAAATCTGAGAGAGTTCACGGTACTAGGGTAATTGGGAAAGCAAGATCTAAACAGAAGAATTCTGTTCCATCTTGTGGCTACGATCTGTGTTCTACATTTACACTGCAATTTGGGGTACTCTGGGGAATTGGTTTCTCTGTAATTAGTGTAGAACGCACAACAATATATACATCTAGGCATCTATGACTCTAAATATTTGGAAAAACTTTGCCCTTAGGAGGTCACAGTGTGTGAACTCCAGTCTGAGAAAAAAATAAAGACTTCGAAGGCAAATTGTCAGTTGAAGAAAATTCATAGAATCATAGAATCATAGAATAGTTAGGGTTGGAAAGGATCCTAAGATCATCAAGTTCCAACCCCCCTGCCATGAGCAGGGACACCACACACTAAATCACGTCACCCAAGGCTCTGTCCAGCCTGGCCTTGAGCACTGCCAGGGATGGAGAATTTATCATTTCTTTGGACAACCTGTTTTAGTGCCTCACCACTCTCACAGTAAAGAACTTCTTCCTTGTATCCAACCTGAACTGTGAGGATTCATCATAGAAGGTCACCAAATTGGTCAGGCAGTGAAGCCATGCTGTCACCAACCACCTCATTGTTTTTCATGTGCCTTAGCATACCTTCCAGGAGAATCTGCTCCATGATTCTGCCCGGCACAGAGGTGAGACTGACTGATCAGTAGTCATTCATTTTCCCCTTCTTGAAAATGGGGGTTATATTTCCCTTTTTCCAGTCATTGGGAACTTCACCTGACTGCCATGATT
>JANHGB010028211.1:0-11557 GCA_026283785.1 Coracopsis vasa | reverse complement strand
GTTCCTACTGTGATGGTTCCTATTAAAATATAAAGTATCAATAATTAGATTTTCTAAAACATTTTATACTGGGTTTTTTTCTTTTATTTTTTTTTTTTTTAGCATACTGACCTGGCAAGTTTTTCTTATTCCCTGGAATCTCACTGTTCTGCCTTCGATATTTGGTTTTGGTGCTTTGAAGCAAGGACAAATACAGGGTCTGAGTTAGCACAGTGCAGAAAGACAGCTTTCACTGACTTCAATAGCTGTTACTGCTCATCATGTTTAAAGATCAAGCTACTTGTGTTGACTGTTAGACAAAGATAGACTTGGTTTTTAATGAGTTTTGTCCTTCTAAGGAGTCATATGAAAGTTATTAAAGTTATTCTAGGAAATAATGTATTTCTCTACATCAGAAACTTCATTATGTAAGTTTAACACTTTCATTAATATCAGGTAAGCATTAATAAATTCTTTAGTAGTCCTTATCATATTCACAATTTCTCTGGCTCAGCAAGGAGAAGACAAATGACAGATTTTAGAGAGCTCATCTTCTGGGATTGTTTTTTTCTTTTATATTAAATGACTGCATTTCTGTATCCAAAGTCCTATGCTTATTTTTGCTATGTCAAAACCTAACAGAGGCTTCAGCTAGCATCTCAAAAATCTACTTGCTTCTATGTCTCCTTTATTACCCAAAGGTTCAATAATAAACAACAAATACCTTGCAGTGCAGCAAAGCTGTTAACCAATTGCTTAAATCCCAGAGCTTCTTTTGTACTTACTTACACTTGTACTTAAACGCTTTGCTGAACAGAGATAAAGTGTCGATCTGAGGCCAGAACACACTGCCTGGGGCTACCAAAGTTATTAGTTTCAGCACCAGAATTAGAATTTGAGTTCCCCATTCCCAAGCACAAATGCAGGTCACTAAACTGTTTTTTACTTCATAGTGAAGTTGATTCTACTAATAGCAATACTCTTCACTGGGGTAACAAATCATAAAATAATTGGATATAAAGGAAAAAATTTCATAACTCAGTTTAGTGCATCAGCTCTTTTTACTCTGTGAGTAATTTACATTTCTTATGAAAGCAAAGAGACTATATTTCATAGATTTATGTTTTTTCCTCTTGCTTTTATGGCTGGGAAGATGGCGAGGAGGTACAATAGCTTTTATTTCCACATACGTGTGATAATGATAATTTTTAATTTAATAAAATTAAAGTAGGAGTTTTTCCTTACCAGCAAAAATGATTTCTTCTCACAGAACCTGAAGAGAAGTGGGTGGAAATTTGTTCATGTACATCATGATGTACAGATCACACAATGAGTTGCTTGTTTCTTTAAAGTTATATCCAGTTAATCCTGGGACATTTGAATAACACGCTCACACCCACACACCCACCCCCCATTAAAAAAAAATTAAAAAAGAAAAATTGTTTCCAGCTACTGCTGTCAGATTAAGTACATCTTAATAAAATACAAAACCAATATTCTACGGCATTATAGTCACTGGACTTATGGACTTTAAAGAATGCTTTAGAAACCTTACAAATTCTCCCTCTCAGCATGGTTGCAGAGACTACATTTCAGCTCCATGCCAGCAAAAGTGAGTGTATTCATGGATGATAAAGACAGAGATCAATTATTCAAAGCTGATGTGTCTGATGAAGGATGCTTACACATCCATCTTCTCATCACCCAGATGGAATCTGTATGCTTCTACAATGATGAAGATAGATTAGGCACGAATTCAGTAAAGCACTTGCAGGTGTGGATTTGACAGGGGACAAGAAAAAGAAAAAGGATTAAAAAAAACCCCAAAAATCTGTTAAAGATGAAACACGGTACCTTGTATCACATTCATAAAGAAATGGCTTTTGGATTTTCTATCCAGACTAAGAATTCTTGTTAATAGCTAGTTGTCAAAACAGATGCCCTGATTAATGAGAACAGATGGATTTCTCCAGAGGGTCTGCAGATTTCAACAGTACTTTCACTAAATGAAATGCTAATGATCTGGCACTGTGCATCTCTGTGTAGATTAGACACCAGTAATATTATTTTATTTGTATCTGGTGGAGTTGGAATGATCCCTTTTAGACTTTTCAGATATGAAGTTCTAGTATTTTGCATCACCTCCACCTCACTAAGAGCTGTACATAAATGACACAAATGCGTGTGCTGGATTTCACTGCTAGCAAACTCTTTTGGCAGATTATACATTTCTTATAGCTTCTTCTCAAGATCTAGAGGAATATCTGGGTTTTGCACTTTAAAGATGCAGTTTCCCAAGGCAAATGAATCACTTGATTTATTCTGGTAAAAACTAAGTTTACATGAAAAAAATTCACTGTCATGCAGTACAAGCTAGTTTATTTGAATTTCTTTCACCATAATTTCCAAGTAAAATTAAGATGAAAATTTTGTAGCACATTGTTTGTGAAATTGTTCAGTTTTGTTCCTAAATCTGCCATTAATCAATATTTCTGTTACTAAAAAATGTAGCTTTAAAGTAGCTGACCCAAACCTCTCTCCTCTTCTTTCATCTAAAAAAACTTCTTTGGCTAAATGTTTTGGGGTTTTTTTCTTTTATTTTTCTGATTGCCAATATGGCTATTCCAAGACAAATCTGCTGTTTGCACAATTCACACCTGCCTAGTTATATCCTTCTGTCACCTTTTTTGTTTCTGAAAAGACTGTGAAGAAAATAACTCAATTATTCATATGGATATTTTGGAGCTAATTTGCCTTCTCAGAATTAAAAAAAAAATAAATAAATAAAACTCATTAACCTCAACAGAAGTGTCCCTAGTTGTTACTTGCTTTAAAGAACCTGAACTGCTGATTTTCACTTCTCAGCAGTTGTTTTTGCTAAATATGATTCCTTTTGGAATCATAAAATAACAGCAGTATCCTTCAGGAACAAATGTATGTACCAAAGGTCAATGTGAAAATTAGTGACTAGGACTTAAAAAGTTGACAGAACAATAAAACAGTGCAACAAAGATAAAGGAGGTTGCAATTTACAATCATTATAGTGACTGGGAAACTTGCCACAGACATTTCTCCTAAAAAAAAATCAAATAAATTAAGAATTCCTATGTTCGTGTACTGAATACTGTCACAGATAAAGAGGAATCAATAATAGCCAAAACTGACAATAAATATGGGGCAGCAGCGTCTGAAGAGAGATCTCCTAATAGCATGCATCAGTGCTGTAAACTGTATCCATAGCTGAAAACTGCCAGCACAGCAGGGAAGCATGAGAATTTGTTATGTGGTCTCAGAGAATAGCCTGACAAGTGGCAGGCAGCCTCATTTTGGTCTAATATCACTTCAGCATCAGTGACTTGCCAACCTGCTACTTTACATAACATTTTGTCAAGAGTATAAAATTTGTGGCAGACTCTCTAATCCATGGTATTACACTGAGGAAGAAAGGACATCTTAAAATAACTTCAATTTGATGCAGAGCATCTTCAGTTTCCGTGATTTAATTAAAGAAATTATAGGAGACCACTTGGAGCAGACATTTGATGATGACTTCCCTTTTGGAATTAATTTTCTGTGCCAGCAGTCTTGCCCCTTCTAAACCCATTTCACGGACACTCCAGTTTTTGTTACTCTTTCTTATTCAGATCACTGTGTGCTGTCTTACCATACACTGTACTGAAATTCAAGTTGCACTGACATTATTGCATTCAACTATATTTGTACTCTCAAAAAAAAAGTACCAGATTTGACAGGTTCTGGATGCTATGAATTCATGCTGATTGACATTAATTATATTTCCTGCCTTTAGTCATTTATTAATCACATAATCTTATTCATTTTTCTCCTTCTATGGAGTTGTGTAGGACTTCAGATCTGATAGGGAAAAAGCTCAGAATAATGCAATGTGGGATGATGTGGTTCCAACTTATTAAATGGGTAGAAATACCAAAATCCTGGCGCTAAGTAAGTAATCTTGCCAAATAGCCAGTGAAAGTCCTCTGTTCTTATCCCTCATAGTAAATATACTAAACAGTCAAAATTCATCTTCAACTCTTCATTGACACTACCTGTAGTACATCAGAATGAAGGCTGGCTTTAAGTTTTCTAATAGATTTTAGATGTAGCGCAGCAAGCTTGCCCACTAGTAAAAGGGATGTGGTCTGAGTTCTACTGTGTGTTATACTCTGCTTAAATCCATTGAAATTCAAAACCTTTTACTGCAGATGTGGAACATGAGACCCATTTTGGTACTGGTGCAGAAGACCATGTGATGCTTAAGCCTCATTAAACATGATGTGAAGTGACTACATTTTGATAGTGAGCCCTGTATGTGACAGTGGGAAATGTAAATCTCTTCCTTTATCTGTAGCAGTCAAAAAACATCATGAAGTGGGTTTTGTATTTGAACTGAATGTGGTTATAAATCCAGCCATCTGTGGTGTTTGCTTTCCTGTCTGTCATTAAGAGACAACAATAGATGAAGCCTGACCATATGATATTTATGCTGTATTAACTTCCTGATAGATTCCACATATGACTCAGGGCAGCAGAGTGAATACTGTGGATCCTTGCTCTCTCTTCCTGTCTCAAAACAGTGTGGAAACATCTTTCAGACTGTGGACCTAAACCTGTGCAGTGCTGGAGTCAGACAGCACCATCCCACTGAGACAGCTGTCTTCCTCTCATGGGACAGCAAGTTTTCATACAGAGGGAGCTTTTTGTAATGTTTCTGCTGAGTGGTGGAGTACCTTTGGGGCTCTCTCCCAGTTAAAATGCTTCAGGAAGGAAATTCACCCTCCTTGAATTTATGAAATTAACTATAAAGGTGCCAGTAGGAAAACATTTATGAAAGTAGAAATGAAACTGCTGGAAAGGAAGAGGGAGCTTGAAGTTGTCAATCTTCTGCGGATTTTGTTTTTCTGGTACTGTTAAACTTACTCTGTCAAATGGCCACCATGTAGTAAACAGATTCTTTGGCAAATTACCACAAGAATTAAAGGAAAACCCTTAAATTACCATCTGAAACTAAGACAATCTACCAGATCTGATTTATTCTAACATTGTCTGCATTGGCGTCCTGCATGACAAATTGTATGTACAGTTTGCATGGCATTAAGATAGCTGAAGCGTTGAAGAAAATGTTAAACTGCTCAGGTCTCTCTCTATATCAGATTGAGTATAAGCGTCAGTTCTAAGGCTTTAGGGTACACTCCAGCAGATTCTGACATTTATGGAAAGAATGCTGTGGCCTTTGATGTGTCTACAAACCCAGCTTAGTCCCTGAAAGAAATATAGTAAGAGAGAACTAATTCTTATAACTAGGTAACAATAAATGCAAAACCAATATTTAAACATTTCCATGATCATAGTTACATGAAATCTGCAAACCCAATTTGTACAGTTTACAAGGAAAAAACATTTTTATTTTTATTTTTATTTTTATTTTTATTTTTATTTTTATTTTTATTTTGCAAACTCAACCTGGCATTACAGACCCAGGTGGATTTTTTCCAGCTCATGCATCAGCTTGGAAAAAAAAATTGCAAACAAGCATCTACAGCTTGGCTAACAAGTCTGTAAGTGATGCATAAGGCAGAATTTGAACCTTGCTCTCATTCTCAAAAGTTTAATTGGCTCCCTGGGGAAACTGCCAAGAAAGGAAACAGATATAACTCTAGATTTGAGGTGGTTTAAAAGCAGATTCAGATCACAGAAAATGTAACCCTCAGCTCTCTGAGTTACTTTATTTGTACACCTTGAAAGCAGGATTTCATACAATTTGTGAGTGCACAACAAATATTTATTGTTTAAAAACATAGTAAATTGCTGGCACTAACATGATACTAGGTCAGACACTGAGAGGCTTATCCCCATCTTATCATTAGATGAACAGCTAAAGTTTAAGGAGACATCGAGGGAGAACCTTGTTACTTTAAACAGGCTGATCCTTATTTTTGTCAAGCTGCTATTTTCACTCAGCATTCATCTCCCCAGACTTCCAAGTTACTGGCTATTCCCAAATCGGCCCTCTTATTCAGTGGTTTCATTCTTACATGGTCTCACTTTACATGCTCTTTCAGTTACAGTTTGCTAAGGGTTTTGACAGTAAACCTGAGCCAATGTCATGTAACTGAATATCATGAAATTGGATCCTTGCTCACAAAGGCACAGAATTTCAAGGAGAGGCTAAAGAACTTTAGACACCTCAGTTACTCCCCATTTTATCTGTCCTTGTGCCATCATTTTCTACAGAGTTTCTGAAGTTCCACAGTTAAGAAGATGAGGATATACAGAAGGAAAGAAAGAGTGGTTAAAAGTTATCACAGGAACAAAATCTGTGAGGATCTATGTACATTCATAAGTAGTGCTATCTGATAAAGCAGATCTTTAGAAACAAACAGTTGCTGTCAGGAAACAGATTTCCACATCTGTACACATTTGAGGGGTTACTTCAAGTTAATCCTATTCCACTCCAGTGACCCAAACTCCCACCATTGACTGAGGTGTACTACATGGGCAGCATGGACCTCTGATTTAGTTTTACTTAGAAGGAACACTGCCTTCATGCTCAAAGACCCCAGAGCACAGTAAGTGGAATGGAATATCCATGCCTACATAGACACACAGAATACTTAAAACCAAAAAAAGTAAAAATGTTATTCTTATTGATCTCTGTGCATAGAAGCAAATCATGGCAAGCCTTAAAATATGAGATTGGAAAGCATGGTTTTGATGTGGAGCTTTCCCTCACCCAAACATGTAGTCTAAATCTGTGACCTAACAAAACCAAGCCTATCCAACTGGATACATCTTTAAAGTCTGTAGCGTAAAATATTGCTGTAGGTTTTGTGTTCTACACTGCCAACAACAGAGGTTGAAATCACCAAGGCTCCAGTTACCTCCTCTGACTTCCAGTACCCTGAATTTTCACCACATGCCTCTTCTTTCTACTATAAAATTCTGCTACAAGATGAATCATTCTTTTGACCCTCACAATCTTGCCAACCACAAGTAACAATCCACTGCAGCTACATAATTGTCCTATTATGTTTACTACACTAGAAAATTACTGAAAACTGAAAATGCATGGAATTTTTTTTGCCAAGAACTGGTTCAGTAAATAAGACAAAGAATTTGGACTTAATGCATGGTCGTAAGGACAGTACAGAAAGCACACAGGTGTTAAAACTTCACAGTGTCTTAAAGCAAATGCTCATGAGCCCTGGTCCTCAGTGAGAAACCATTGTGTCAGGCATCATTGCATTGTCAGTTTTTTCACTGCTTTTAAAACTACAGTGTTTCCTTCATATTTGTGGTGTTGTCATCTGGCATCATACAGCTGATTAAATTGATCTGGAATTAACACATTGCCTAAACCTTCTTTCATTAAAGGAAATGGTAAATCTTTGGCTACAAAGAGGAGCATGGACTAAGGGCTCATTAAAACATTAAGATTTATTAAAACAACTTCCCTTAATACATAGTTCAGTTTCAAATTGTAGCTACACCTTAGGAGTATGTGGAGCAACCTAATTTCCCAAGGCATGAATTAGGCTAAAGTCAGTTTTGTGCAGCACAGCACATTGCTCTCTGGTATGAAGTGGGGCTGCTAACCCCAGCACATACACTGGCTTTCACCTGAACTCCAGCCTCAGACTTATTTAGTAATAATACCGATAATAATAACAGTAATAACAGCAATGAAAGAGGGGAAGGAGAGCAAAAGACAGGAAGACAGAAGGACTTCAATTTTTCATGTGAAACAGCCATCCAAGAGCCAGAAAGATGTGTAAACTTCCCTTGCAGGAGCAGGGATGCATACAGCATCAGTATGTACTGCCATAAAAATAATAAACATATTCAGATATAATCAAGGAAAGTTAATGCTGATACTATGATTCAAAGTTTTTTCTCTAGCAAGTGGATTCAAAGAGCCTTGACAGCACTTACTGATGCTGTGACAACAACTTGAGTGAATCGTTTCTCTGCAATTGAAGTTAGCAGGAGCAAGGACTGGTAAAGGATTCAGCACTGAGAAAAGGTTGCTGAATCTGCTTTGTTGGTCTTATTCTTGCTTATCTTCCAGCTTCTGCTTCCATAAAGAAAAGATTCAACACACAGAGATAGGCATGATTTCTTGTTAGTACAGTTTCAGTTCAAGACGCTGGATTTATGGCAAAGCTGGAGAGGTCTTTATTCAATTGTTTTCACAATAAGGCTAAATTGTTTCTGAAAGTGGGAATCAGTTTCATTATGCCTGCCTGAGAGATGGTGCCAAACTGTCATTGAAATTGAGATGACTGATGAACCAGGAGCTGATACCAAGGGACAATGCTGTGTTTTAATCACGGGAGCCAAATGAAAGTTTACTGCCCTCATGAGCACAGTGCTGCCGCAGGGCAGACTGGCTATCACTTAGTTTTCCCTTCCAGCCAAGGGCTGGCTTGCAGTCTTGCCTATGCTTTGTTCCCTTCCCTTATGGATGGCAGACTGCAGGCTCTAGGAGTTGGAGTGGGAGCCTGCTTGTCCTTGGCAGTTCTACCCTGAGCCAGTTGGCATTACAAAAGAGCTGAATATCAATGGTTTGGTCCAGCTGAATGACTCTTTTCAGGACCAGGAACCAAATGTTTGTGTTCTTCCAAACACAGACACACTCTCTAGCCTTTTTTGCTGTCTAGCATCTGTGTTAGTGCCCAGAATATTTACATCTTTGCTGCTGGATGGAGGTAAACTGCTTTCCTTGTCTTGCTGATCTCTTCAGCCATTCCTCATGGGAAAAACTTGTGTGCATGCTGCTCTGGTATCTATGGAGGTCAATGGTGGTTTGGCCCTGGCCTGACACCAGGTGCCCACTAAAGCTGCTCTATCACTGCCATCAGTTGGACAGGGGAGAGAAAATATAACAAAAGGCTGATGGGTCCAGATAAGGACAGGGAGAGATCACTCACCAACTATTGTCACAGGCAAAACAGACTCAACTGAGAGAAGTCAGTTTAATTTATTACCAATCAAATCAGGGTAGAATAATGAGAAGTAAAAGACAAATCTTAAAAATACTTTCCTTCCACCCCTCCCTTCTTCCCAGACTTTACTCCAAGTTTTCTCTACTTTACTCCTCTCATCAACACAGGGGGACATGTAATGGTGGTTGTGATCAGTTCACCACACATTGTCTCTGCCACTGCCTCCTCCTCAGGGGAAAGACTTCTCACACTCTTCCCCTGCTACAGCGTGGGCTTCCCACAGGGTCACAGACTCCAGGCATTCACTTGCTTTGGCATAGGATCCCCCACAGGCTGTAGGTGGATATCTGCTCCACCATTAACCTCCATGGACTGCAGGGGTACAGCCTGCCTCACCATGGTTTTCATCACAGGCTGCAGAGTAATCTCTGTTCAGGTGCCTGCAGCACCTCCTCCCCTCTTTCCTCACTGACCTTGGTGCCTGCAGAGTTGTCTCTCACATATTCTCACCCCTCTCTCCAGCTTCAATTGCAGTCACTCAGTTAATAGAGTCCTTTTAATCTTTTAAGTCAAGTAGCATTTCTTTAGAGCTTTATATTCTGAAGATCAAGACAACAGCCCAGAAAATAAAAGTCCTTTTTGCTCTATTCTACAGAGCAAACCTGGCATATTAGGCGAAACTGGGATCACCATCACCCAAAGATTATTTGTATTCACCTCTCCTGAGGGTTCCTAGTCTTGAACTGACAGGAATAAACAGATACGGGTTTTTAATGAGCTTTTTTCTCAGTCAAGTTAACACACTTAGAAATCATATTGAACACCTTTGAAGCTTTAATCTGCCCTACTGTGGGAGGGTTATGTGCAAAGATTGTGGTGTTGATAAAAGTTAGCTAATTTAAGATCGGCTTGCACTCCCCTTTGCAACATAAATATTATGATATTGCCAACTGTACCTACATTCATATCAAGGTAGATGAGAAGTATAGTAACAACCTCCCATTTTTGAGAGCAATAATATACCTTTCAGTAGCTGAAATGTGTTATATTCTTAATTTGCTTTAACAAAATGCAATAATAATTGGTTCAATTCTGAATAATAACTGATAGCATTGTGAATAGGCTAGATAATCAGTACACTAAATTTCCTTTTTCACCTGATTCTGATCAGACTGGATTTGCATCTGCATTATTTCTTTCTTCATGACGGAAAGTTATAAGTAAGTATGGACTCTTCTGAATGATGTTCCATTGACTTTAACAGGTTAATGCATCTCTGGGATCTTACTCTATGAACACTGAAATTAACAGTAATTTGACATAATACCACTTCTGCTGTGTTTTTTGTTACTCATGATTTTTCTGTTATAATCTCATAAACCTTTCAAATCTCTAGCATACAATCAAATTCTCTGCTTTTACAATTTAGACGTAAAGTCAATTGCTCCTGTTCCCATCTACTTTGGATAATACAGTCCTGTATGCACAATAAACCAAGAAAAATTATGGTTGTTACAAAGCCTACAGTGCAGTATTTATTGAAGATGACACAGGCAGTGGCTTAAAAGTTAGCCTGATTTTATTTTAAGTGGCTTGTCTTTTTATTTGATATCAGAAACACAGTAGGCTAGATTTTCTGCCAGGGTAATGGGGTGAAACCATACCTATTTACAGCAGCAGAGAAATTTACACAGAATTCTTAAAGCTTCCACAGCAGCATATAATTTATGTTTTTTTCTATAACAATGTTCACTGTTACACAGTGTGTCTGAAACCAAACAAACCCTTGTGAGACAGATGATTCTTATCATTAGAACCACAACGATTTCCTTAAAGAAATCACATCCATAATTATGCCAGAAAGGGTCAGTGCTGTTATTTTTATGGGGTTTGGCTAAGGAAAGAAAAAAAAAACAGCTGGTAATATGAAGAATTAGGGAAGTTTAGGCCAAGTTCTCAAGCTGTTCTTTCTGTTGTACAGCTTTACGCTGGGACATGTATAAAATCTGTCTCGATGTACCCTAAATATTGCCCTGTATAAAGGTCAAGCTTAGAGGTTCAAATTCTTTACAAAGTCATATGTTCTTTTAACAGCTTCTTCCTTGCCTTGCTGTGGAGAAAGTAGTTACTGATCAATAGCCTACAGAGCATAGAAAACTGTGGGTCTACTGTGTATGCATCAGGGTTTGCTGTTTTTCATGTCTGTATTGCAAACTATTAATGTATGGAGACATTTCAAGCCTTATTTCCTTTGCTGCTAGCATCTCATAATGGTACAGCTAACTCCAAAATTAAAAATCAGTCTCTAGAAGAGATCACACCAGTGAAACACTTTGGGCAAGGCAGGGGGTAAACACAGATCATAGATAAGCCAGAATGCCACTGGATAGGAAAATCTACTGTTTCAATATGTGTTTGTTTCAATTCAAAAATTTAAAAAGGAAAGGAAAGGAAAGGAAAGGAAAGGAAAGGAAAGGAAAGGAAAGGAAAGGAAAGGAAAGGAAAGGAAGGAAAAAGGAAAGGAAAGGAAGGAAAAAGGAAAAGAAAGAAAAGAAAAAAGAAAAGAAAAGAAAAGAAAAGAAAAGAAAAGAAAAGAAAAGAAAAGAAAAGAAAAG
>JANHGB010028210.1:0-34637 GCA_026283785.1 Coracopsis vasa | reverse complement strand
GTCAGAACCTTATCAGCTCTCGGCTTCTCATAGCTGCTCTGTTGTAATAATGTCTTGTAGTAAAGATGTGCTCAAGATAAATGAGAGAAACGTAAGCATGAAAGCTCAGCATCTTGGAAAACTTTTTACATTCCTGTTCCTGGACACTCATTTGTGCATATACATTTTCTATCAGGCTGTAGCTTTTTCTATATTGTTAAGTTTGTCACTTTGGTCATTCTCACTTCCTGGTTCTCACACAAGCACAATATGTGGGTTTTTTGAAACAGCATACATATAACACAAAAGAAAATCTCATGTTCCAGACTTTCTTTCTTGGTCTTGTTTAATATGCATGTTTATACTGGATATTTACTTTTTTCCCTTTCCCCCCTCCATTTCTCAAACAAGCAGTGCCTTCAAATGACCAGGCTTACCAGCTACTTCAGTCACTGGGGAAGATTATCAAAATAACATAGAACCAGTACACAATAATCACTGGCAAGTAAAAAGCATTAAGCAGCTGATTTCTATTTGTGTCTTACAAATATCTCTCTCCATCTTCTTCACCACTACTCCTTTATGCTCCTGTAATGGCTGTTCAAAATGCCAAGTCGTCTTAGGCAATCTTTTATTATGACTGGCAATATTCTCCACAACTTGAGGAATAACAGCTGCATTTCTTGATCCAGATGAAGAACTATACGTATGCTGTCATGTGGAGCCTATTATGCTACTTCAGTGCCACATTTTGGTAATAAATTAACACATATTCAGAGTGTACCATAGATGATTGAAAGGAAAGAGGCAGAGTTTACTTTTCAGTTTCAGTGTTGCAAGCTGACAGAGGCGGCTGCAGAATAAAACCGATCTCTATTAGAGAGTTTTGTCTTGCGTCCCAACAGGATGACAGTTTGCTTTGAGAAATAAACTTTGAAAATATAAAGTATTTCTAAAAATCCCAAAGTAAGAGCTCTGCCAGACAATAAACACATGTCATGTGTCAAGATGTTAGATAAGTCACCTTGGATTCAAGACTACCAGATCTAGATTGCCTAAGTAAGTCTCATTCTGATAGGCTCACTGACTTACTTTCTCCTTTCTTTTACTTGGCTTTGGTTCAGGTTATATTGGATTGGCTGACCAGCTCTGCTAGAGGGAAGGTTCGATATAACTGGAGCCTAACAAGTCCATTTGTCAAGAAGTGAGCAGCTAGTGCAATCCATGAATTACACTGAGATTTATGTTCAAACCAGGAAAGGCAGAAATCTGATTTAATAATTACTCAGCCAGAACCATTCCAAGCTAGCAGCTACCTAAAAAGAAGAAATAACAATACAGCAGGAACGAAATGAAAGCTAGAAATCAGGAAAGGTCATCAGGTGCCTATCTCCTTTCAATAAAATATCTTGTTTCTCTTTTCCATTTAAGTATCAGTAGGAAATCTGTCCATCTTAGAGCTATCAAATTTAAACTCATCAAATGAAAGCAAAAGAAAAATAACTTTGCAGAGAGAGCTGCAGAGTTGGATGTAGTGACTTTTCCTCCCTCTCACCTGAGCACTGACTTGCATTTTGTGTCAGTGAATGCAGTTAATGCTTAATATGGCCACAATTCAATTTCTGCAGTTCAGAATGCATATCAGTTGCCTCTAGATTATATTACCCTTGATGTAGACTAGCCCTCCATCACAGCTGTATGTATGCCAATTTGTAATTTTGGTCAACTTAGACCATATTACAGAAAAGAGCCTACTTTCCAAGGTCCACATGCTGTTTGGAAAGCTATTTATAGAGACCTCTTAGAATCACTCCTTCAGCTTAAAGAACTTCCAGCCCATCGCTATTTGAAAACCCATTTATTCTAACCAAGGCAGGCAGGCAGACATCAAAGTCTAACTGAGCTTTTTCAGGATTAAAGTAAAAGAAGTCTATCAAAGCATTGGAGACTTGAGAAATACGGAAAATTGGTTTTCATTTTTTAAGACAGATCCACAAACAAAAAGAAAAATATCGCTAGGAAGGTTCTGTTAGACCTTTCAGCATTAATAGGCTTCATTAGCAGACCATGTTTCAAACCAGCACTGGCATCCCGTTTTGCTGTCCCACATATTAGCACATACATGGAACCCATCCATGATGCAGGATGTCCACGTTTTAGAAGAAAAAGGATATCAATTCATTTTAAAGCTGTTAACAGAACACAGCTGCCAAGACTCCCAACAACTGGCTTTTCCTGCGTTTTTTGGTAATCTATTCCCTATCTGTTTGGGATTTTTTTACTTTTCACTGGCAGGTTAGCTGGTGGGATGGGGCCCTGCATTCCCCTACTAGATCTCATCAAGGAACGGGAACTGAATGAGAGTCTCAGCCCTGCTCCCTCAGCTCTGTCTCCCAGGGTTTGGCAATTCATTTGCTTGGGGGGTGGGAAGAGGGAGCTGAGCTTCATGAACTTTAAAATGCTGGCTGTCACAAGCCAAGAGGCACTCAGCTCTGCAGAAATCATGTATACAGTTCTGCTCACTGCAGTCTTCTGGGTAATCCACCCACATGTACAAGTCAAGCGCTATATTCACACATCCCAAACGGGGGCCAGGGCGAAATATGATTCAAGTGCATAAAAGTCTCATATCCATATTTGGAAATATTACTTTCAGTGGTCTCATATTATTTCAGAAATTATTAAGGTGAGCTGGTATCAAGGAATATTTCTCAAGAAACACGTAACTATTTTAAGGGTATTTGCAACCCCAAATCTTCATTTAAGTCTCTTACCTACCACAATCCCTTACTCTCTTGTATTTCTTCTATTTTTAAAAACAGACAACTAGTAAGCCATGCCACAGTTAAGCTTATTCTGTGATGCAGACATAAAACAGAATAAAAAACTTTTTTCCATAAATGGTCAATTTCACTACCATTTTCAGCTCAGCAACTCTTCACTATAAAAGGGTAAGTCTTCTACTTAAGTATTTATTAGCTTTTGTAAAGGAATGATTAAGAAAAGGTTTCTTTTCAAAGTCTATTCTGTGTAAATATATGAGGTTACAAAGAGGGGTCCTTTCATGCTAGCTGCCAGTGTCTGCAAACTTCTCTCATATCACACAGTTCTGACAGAATCTGACATAACCTACTCCATTCAAACACAGAAATCAAATATAGAAGAAATTATTCTCTTTATTCAGGACAACATAGATAAGTACTGCAAAACTACCATCACAACTTTACATTTTTTCATACCCTGCTATTCACACTTAGCTTCATGTGTGAAGCCTGTCACAGCTCTGCATCTTTCTGCGAATCTAAAGAACCAACCTCATATCCCTAAAATCACATGATTGTTTGGAGCAGGAGTTATCTTCTCCAGGTGAAATTGCCACCCTAGAGCAGTGAGACAATATTCCCCTGGTTTAAGTTTCTGGTATATTTTACATACCATGGTAAAAATGACAGATGAGACCTTCCCTCCCAAAGCCCAAATGCAGACAAATATTACTGCAATAAAAATGGAACGTCGTACAAAATCATGAGATTATCTCTTGTTCCCTGTTTTCAGGGGTTCACAGCAATCTGGGAAGATGTGAGAGCCTCAGATCTACTCAGTCTCTTCCAGTTGGTGTTTTAAAAACCAAGTTCATTCCATACGACCTCTCAAATTTCTGTTAGAGAATGCTGGTTTTCTGCATATTGGCACTACAGAATTGCTGTCTCTGAAGCTTACCATTGTATCACACATACTAGAATAACATAATGAGCAAGTCACTCATCTAGATTTTATAGTACTGTGCTAATTTTGTAATACAGAACTGTAAAGCATCTCCTAACATTTTCAGGTATTACTGAAAGCTCCTCCTGGAGCCAAGCTGCTTTGCATTTATGCCTTTAGGCTGAGAACATCTGTACATGGACATGATGATTTATAGTTCCAAATATGCACAGTTCACTGAGTTTTGGTTCACTTGATGATAAGGATTTTTTCTCAAGGTAAGAAAGCTCAGGTGTATCCAGCTGGATGAAGATGAAGCTACTGCTTGGCACTATGTCATCTTAGTGCTTTATTCTTATATCTTACAGATATAAGAAAACAAAGTAATTTTGCTTAAACAGAACACTGAATGCTTGAAAAACTAGAGTAAAGCCATTTTAACCTGCTTCCATTAGGGTTTCAGGTGTTGGACTGATGCATCATGGTCCATGCTATGTTTATGCATGTCTTTGTTAAAAAGACACCCCTTTTAGGAGTAATTACACAAATTTGAACAGATGCAAGAGGAAGCTCTAAATTGGTTCACTAACTTTCCAAGACCTTTTTAAAGACTTTTAAAGACTACAACTACTGAGTTATATTTGTCACATACCACAGATGCTGCCTTTCCTACCTACAGATCTGAGCTGTAGCAAACTACACTATTTCAGTCAGAGAAAGTCATGGCAATTAGAAATGCCTTCCTTTAAAATGTGATGAAATATCAACTAGACGTAGTAATGCAGTATTGCTAGAGATGATGCTCAACAGAGCAGGATATGAAAGGATCATCTGCAAGGAATATCAAGAATTAGGGATCTGAAGGGTGACAAGTTTAGGTAGATTCCGTTGAGTAGCAGCATTTTCACATTGTCTACTCAAACTAGCCTCTATTCTGGAGTTCCAAAAGACTTTAAAGTAAATTAAGATCAGCAGTGCAAATGTGCCCAGAGAAATAATACCAGGGGATTGAAGAATGGCCATGAAGGTCTCAGTTCTTAGTACCTCCACCAAGGGTCAAGTGGCTACAAAGGACCGAGCTGTGGGCTTGAAGTCACAGACTGAATTTGCAAACCTTTCACTTTGTACTCATTGACTTTGATGTAATTTTTTTAATACATTTTTATGTTATTGGGGTTTTTCATTATGGATAGATGAAGAGCATACACATGTTGTTGCAGAGACTTCTGCTTCCATGCACGTTCCATCATGGCAATTGTGTAAACACAAGGCTTCTGAAAAATTTCACGTCAGTGTCAGTTGAGAAGATTCACAACCTATTTTTGTAGTTGTTGGTTGGATAATATATTTACCTTAAAAGCAAATGAAGTTTGGGAATGCATTTTAAAAATAAGCATAATTCCCATGTAAAGAATTCAAATATCTGTTGCAGAGGAAGAAAAAAAGACTAAGAGGATATTTTTTTTTTCTTTTAAACTAAAAGAAAACTACTTTCATTATCGTATTTGTCAGAGGCCAGTCAGGAAAAATGTTACACATGCCAAATAATTTTAAAGAGTCTAGCCTGGGAAAGAAATGAGGTTAAAGTAACTAAATAGCATGGGATCATAGCCGTACAACTCTTGGTTTCACATGAACTCAGTTTCTATGAACTCTCATATTTGTAAATCATCAGTTCATCATTTTAGCATAACCTCGGAGTATCTGGATTTTTTTTTTAAGTATCAACTCTAGTATTTATTACAAAAATAACCTAATATTTCATTTCTAATCCTCATTTTAGCAAGACAAGTCTGGAAAGACTCCTCAATCCAGAAGGCATTTTTGTCTCATGGTTTCTTATGACATCATTCATTTTAAATGCTTAAGACTGGGAACACTGCATGTTTGCAAGGAAAGATATCTGAAAAATTCATTTAAAAAATGAGTGTGTGTTTATTTCAGTCATTCCAACCTGTTTGCCCGGTGTTCAGATAAATTCAAGAAACACAAGATTTCTTTAAATTCATTTAAAAATTTGTATGAGTGTTTCTCCTTAGCATGCTTTGTCCTGACAGCTTACATATTCAGGAGTCGAACCATCTAGCACCATTTGAAATAAACCTGATACAGGACTGTTCAACAAGGCCACAGGGAAGACAGAATTGTGGATGGAAAAGAAGAAAACTGTGTCTCTGATAAACTGATATGTCAGGAGTGTAAAAAAGTGGGAGTCTGTCAAAATCAGTACAGGTAGAGAAAAGAGGCATTCCCAACATCTCTTCTATTTCAAACTGACAGGCAGAATCCAAAACTGCCCTAAAGAAATAAATTAAGTTGAAAAAGTCAAGAACGATTTTGCTGTCTACAAGCTAGCTACAGTGCATCACTGCAAGATGCTCTATGCTCTTAGCTCTCAATCTGCAGAGCTTCTGGAGTGTTTTGACATAAAATCCTTTGCTCATTTGCACATAACTGGTATTTTTGGTGCTTTGAGTGGTTTTCCAGCTGGAGCACTAAAACAATCATTTGATTTTATTTATGTTATTTATAGCATAGAATTAATGAAAACATGAGAATTTTAAATTGGCTGCCTGTTAAGCCACTTCAACTGTTTTGCCTGCACATTTTTGACCATTTTTTTTCCTTCTTCATTCCTATTTTCATCAGCTGGCAAATAACTATTTTCTATCAATCAAACTAGATTAAAATAAAAACAGTTCTAAAACTTGTTCAGGATAATGTGCTAATATTATCTGCTATACCAAGTAATTTAGACACAAATCAACATGCAATTTCAATATTGCTGGAGACATTGGATTTTCCTCACTTATTTTTAAGTTCCAAATTTTATTTTCATGAATTACAATTTCTAAATTCACTAAAGTGCTCTTAAGAGTTTCTCCTTACAATCTTTCTCTCAAAGGTAACTATAGATAATAGTGTGAAGCAACAACTCAGTCTTTACAAAATGTCATCGTCATTAAGAATATTTTTGCAATTTCATTCAAAAAACTACAAAGAAATTCTTAGAAATGCTAAACAAAAGTTAACCTACAATGACTGTCTGTAATTCAGTACTTTCAAATTAGTATTAAAATACTAAGTTTTATATGTAGAAGAGTGAAATTCAGCTGGGACCTTTGATCACGTCTCTAGCATTTGCCAGTACAATTCTCTCAATAAAAATCAAGAAGAGAGACAGAAAGACTCCAGCACTGTTTGGTAGCCCTATGAATGAAGTTAGAAGGTAAATCATAGAACATGGAACCAGAGGCCCTGAAGCCAGCTGGCTGTGCTGAACCTCACATTCAACTTTTATTTTCTTTTCATTTTTTCAAAAATGAAGTGTTTCATATGCAGCCCAACTGTATGACATCTACACTTACTCAAATATGCTCCTCAGTTACCAGAAATATGCTCACACTAGCAAACAGCAGCTGGAAAACATTAGTATCAATGGTAAACCTGGATGGATATCAATATCTGCAAGCTAATAGCCAGAGAAAAGAAGTATTACAGTTGTACATGGCCACCTGCCTGCACAGACTGAAAGCGATTAACTCTCTTCTCAACTGAGCGTTACCCTTCTCAGACTGCTTTAATGACTTTAAAACACTGTTTAGAAGGTTATTGAAAGCATATTCTTTACATTTGCAAGGCACAATACCATTTTCTTACTGTAAATTGCTGAGATTTACAGCCTCCCCTTGACTAGCACCTCAGCACAATGCTGCAGAGCAGAATGAACCAGGGGGCTTATGAAGATTCGGCACATGTGTTTAAGCATGTGGAACAAAAGTCTTAATGCTCAGCTACAAAAACATGTAACATTTAATTAAATATTTGGCTACAGCAAGATGAAATTAAAAGCCTGACTTTCCATTAGCACTTTGTAACTCTAACTTGGAATAACGTCTAAGAAAATATAGAGCCCTGTCTTCCCTCATGTGACATTATCAAGCAGTTGACGGTATTGTTAACAAAGAGAACAGAGCAATAAAAGAGCAACTTTGCGCACGTACACATTCCTGTGCTAAAAAGAGAGATATAGGCTATGACTACAATTAAATTTACCAGGAAACAAACTCTTGAGATTGTAAAGAGGTAATAAGATTTGAGAAAATTATGTTCTTTCCCCTAGTTATTTGATACTTGGAAAGGCAAAGGAAAAACAAACAAACAAACTAATCAAAACCCAAAAATGTTTACCCACAGAAAATGGAAATGCATCACAGAGCTGATTATTTCCCATTTAACACTCCACCTAGAAAGATCAGCAGTCTTGAAGCTCTGAAAGGCTTCCTGCTCCATTGCTGATCTTGCTAATATTTGAGAGACAACCAGCACTCAAGGACTCTGTGCAGATTTATAGATGCTGTGAGCTGCGCAGCCAGTCACAGCCTGAACATCGGTATCCAGATAGAGTTACTGCCACAGAATTATTGTATGAACACCTCCAAGCTGTACTTTTGTTCTTGGAGTATAATGCTGCTGGGAAGTTTCTATAGCACTAGGAAGACTATTCTCTGATCAGATACTAGCATAGATTTGGTACAATAGGTTCATAAAAGTTATTATTCCTATCTAATTAAATCCTCCCAAAATGAAAAAATGTAACACTGTTTTAAATGCAAAAATTAAAAAAGAAAAGAAAAAGCAAGCAATCCTACCTTTTTGTTTCTTTTTCCCTGAGGAGCTACAGTATTTTACATCTGAGCTGTAAATAACTATTCAGTATCATTGGATCACAGTGCAGAGCAGACCTTGGAGTCTGAACAATCTATACATGCTAATACATTCCATAGAAAAGGGGCATAAAAATTGTGAAATAGTTCTTTCATCCTAGCTATGCCTTTATTATTTTCTAATCAATGTTTTAGATCTCAGAAATATTAAGATATTAGGGAACCAATCTGGACATTACAAGTATAGCTGTCAAGGAAGTCTGATGTGTAGAATCTGAGAGCTAAAGGTACCAAGGAAAGTTAAAACACACATTTGTACTAAAACCACTAGCCAGAACATCAGGTACTGAAGCACAAGGAAATATTATAATTCAGAAAAAATAAAGTTAATCACTGCAATTGTTCATACTAAGCATGGTCTAACAGCAAATATGTAACCAGCAATGCCAGGAAAAGGTTACTAATTTTTTCCTATGCTTTTCTGATTATTCAAATGCTGTGTAAGTATCTGACAAATGGTAGACATCTCTGCAGCCTCCAGGATTAGAAGTCATTTTAGGATGCCACTGATTATTTCTGAGGTTAATATGTGTAAATGTTAAAGAGTGAAACTATTTTTATGTCCAACAGAGTCTGCAAGAGAAGGGGAAAGGACAAAAGAGCGATCCTTTCCTTTTAGAGCTTTTCTAAAGAAAGAATGTCTCATCTGCTTCTACAGCAGACACTGGAACATGGCAGATCACCTCCCTCCCACTGTCTTTCCTCTATTTTTTGCTGTGTCACTCACTGAAGGAATATCCAGTAAATTGTCCTCACATGCAGAGTAATGTGGACCATCACACAAAGAAGACAAGAGGTCCTTTGCTCTAACTAAGAACCCAAAGCAACTTATATACAGGGTAAGGATGGTCTGTATTGCTGCTTAGCTCTCTATTACCATGACAGAATACCTTGGCTCCAAACTGTCCTATGCACGTTCAGCATGGAAAGTGTCTGGTTCTCCTATTCCTGGTACCAGTTAACATCATTTTCCTGCTTCATTTGCACTGGCATGAAGCAAAAGACCTCATAGAAGAAGCTAGAGTTACTAGATGAAAACACTCAGAGAAAGAGATTCAGAGGAGAGGGACAGAAGAGAGAATATGTAACCAGATAAAATGATATATAAGAAATCTATCCTGCTAATGTTCAAAAAGAGCAAGAATATTCTGCCACAAGACCACCCTTCACCTTATTTTCCAAGGGGTCCTTGCAAACAAAAAGCACTCCCCACCTTCAGCTGTAAGTCAGATAATGTACCATTACATTAGATGTTGTAAAAAAAGGGGTAAGACATTGTCTAGGACTAGGTAAGAAAGGTACAGCATTAGCAAAACACCAAAACAAAATAGCAAAACAGCAAACAAAAGCTCTCTAGTTCAGCAGTATCAACTCCAGAACTGGATCTCTGCATCTGCTTGGACACAAGCCTGGCTTGCTCAAAGTGCCTGGTGTCTCCGAGGCAGTGGCACAGTCTGAATGCACAAGACTAGGCCCAGCAAGATATCAAATGAGATTTCACAGTAAAATATACAGAAAAAAGCAGCATACTTAACTAATTCTTGATAAACAGTTATTCACTGTAATTGAGTTGAGATGTATAGCTGACCTAGGAATTTGAGCAATATATATTTGCCACTACATTCAGCAGGAAAGGGGCATAAAAATTGTAAAATAAGTTAAAAAACTCCCACTTTGAGTTTAATCTAAAGCAGATAGAAAATGGTTTGGTTACTCAGCAACATACTTTTTATTATTATTATTTAACACATATCTGAGGCAATAATCTACACCTCTCTACTTTTATAACTGTTCATATTGCTATAATTACATAAACTGCATTTATATGCTGCAACTGATTTCTGGTCATGTATTCTGTGACAAACAGGGATAATAAATTGCACAGCCTTCTGTTCTTTACTGTCACCTTCTGCTGCATGTCACATTTCCGTTCCTAAACTACTTTTCATATATTACCCTCCCCCTTCACTTACAGTGCCCCATCACTTTCATGAAACACAGCTGTCAAGGACTTCAGTAACAAAGAAATTCCCAAATTCTCCCAGTCTCAGGCATTTTTCTGTCTATTACAGTGCTTACAACATTAGAGTGGTATTATGTGAAACAAGATTGCCTTAAGAGTATAGCTGCCACGGTCTGTTGACACAGGACACTTTAAAATGAGAATGTAGTAAGAGTCAGAGTTCAAAAATCATGAGCCCAGTCCAGCTGGATAACATACAAACATCTTACAACTCTGTCTCATTAAACGAGTTCAGGGAAAGGGCATTGCTAAAAATGAAGAACAAATGTCTCAATTTACAGATCTACACAACATTTGTTGCAGTACATTAAGCAGTAAGAGAAGTAATTTTTAATGCAGCCTCTTCCACTGAGAAGCATGTAATGACATGACATCTGCGCTGCTAAGAAGGAACCATGAAGGGACACATACAGCTTAAGTCATTTATGCTAATTTTCACAAAAAGCCCACACCAGTAGAAGGTAATGACAGCAGTATGGTGATGTATAAAATAGTGCTCCAGTTACTTAGAAAGGGATCTTCAATCCTTTGCCCTTCTTTCCTGATCACTGCCTGTCCAACAGCCAGCTGTGGACAGCCCAGGAGATGCTCTCAACATTGCCTGAATTGCCCAATGTACTGTATGTCACCAAGTTTAAGGGCCTCGAATTCATGCCTATAAGCAACAGGGTAGGAAATCAGAGGCTACACATTCATGTTTTCACAGCAGAAATGGATTTTACCAGTAAATCAACTGATCCATAGCAATCATACTGTTTGAATAAAGGGTTTTGTTGGGGGGTTTTTGCTGAAGTATGCACAGGTCTCTGTGAAAGAGCTGAGTCAAGGCAATTGCTTCTGAATCCTTACTCCACTCTTTCCAAAGAAGCCTAAGCCACTTCTCACACCATTTTTCATTTCTCTGCTACTGCAAAACACCATGCAGGACAGAGCACACACACCAGATGCCACTGAGGTAGACATGAAGCACTGTGAAATGTGTTTGCCGTGGTGGAACTGGGTCAAAATGCCCATGGTTGATTCAAAAGTGAGCTGCCTTGATTTGGTATTCTGGAAGAGGGGCAGCAGCTCATTTCCCTTAGGCACAGAGTTAGTTAACTTTCTGCAACTAAGCAGACAGTCAGAAAAAAGCTCACAGGATTATAAGGATCATGTATCCATGGTGATTTTAATAAGAAATCTTAGTTGCAGTAGAATAGATAGAAGTGAGAAACAGAATAAGGCTTCACGGGTGATTTATTTAATTCATCTCCTAGGAAGTAGGATATTACTGTTTTGATTTGGAGCCAAAACTTGTAAGCCTGGATCAAGTTCTTGGGATTCAAACTCAATGAGATCCTGCTCTCAGAAACCAGGACACTGTGGCTGTCTTTATCTTGAATATAACAGTTCTCTTTGGTAAATTGCTTACAATGTATTAGGCCAAGTTTTGATAGTGTCATGCTATGAACATTAATTTCATCAACTTAAGTATCTTGCTTCAACTGCCCTATTTCTTTTCCTGTAGCTTTCTGAGAGAGCAATATTTATGGTGCCTCTGTTCTTTCCTGAGGCTACAGATGTTTAGTAGTGCTCAGGTAGAGTAGCCTAATATATCTATAACATATACTTAATTTTGTAAATCTTTGAGCCAGGAAAATACAAGAATTTTGCAGCGTATGTCAGGATGCTGTGCAGAAAAAAACACTAAACAGTTATAACTTTCATTTGTTTCAATTTAAATTACATTATTTTTAAGAATTTTATATATATGTATAGGCCCTTACTCCTTGCAGCTGATTGCTACATTTTCTGAAGCACGGTAAGTTTATTATTACTATTTATTTTAACAAGCTATTCTTATTACACCAAGCATTTTTTAATTGTTCACCAGTACCATATTCTCTGAGATCCAGGATAAAGAGAGCATTTGTGCTAGCAGCACACATGCAATACTGTGATTAAGCAGCCCAACTGCAGGTGTGTCCCAAGCACTGAACCTATTTGTGATGATAGAGAAACTATTCATTTTGGTTTGCCCATTTGGTTTCCTCTGTTGTCTATAGCTATATTATACTCAGTGTCATTGCTCAGTCGAGGAGGAAGAAATCCCAGGAAAACTAGGTCAACAAAGTAGAATTCGATAGAAAGACTTGTAAGAATGTGGAGAAAAGAGACCTGTTTGCCTTGAGACTGACTCTGTAGGAGGGAGATGCCACAGTTAAGAGTTTTAAGCTTGAACAAGCTAAGACCAGAATGGAAATTATGTTAAGACTTCTGAGAAAAGGACTCTGACAAATGGCAAACCAGAAGTGAAATATTTGCATTCCTTCTGCAAGGCCAATAGCTCTGTTCCCATAGCTACTGTATGTTGAGACGGATGATGTAGCTACAGTAACAGAGCCAACATCCATGTTAACTGTAAAATTCCTAAGTCATTACTTAATCCTTCTTTTACCTGCTTCCAAATTTCTGAAAGAGAGAAAAAATAGGGTTAGGTTAGCTCGTTCTTTGAATGAATTGAAATTATACTAAAAATATCAAACTTAAAAGATCCGCGGCAGATAACTGGAGCTGTAATTTTGCTTTCCTGGCACAAGTTGCATCATCCCATGATCCCCCTCTCCACACTGACTGGGCCATTGCTGCTGTGCTAAAAAGAGATGTCTCTGCATTATGCAAGTGATGTTTGGCACTCTGCGGATCCTCCAGGTCCCAACATATTCAAGTGCAGCACCCAGTAATTTATAAGCCAGTCCTTCCATCAGGGTCCTCGTTTACTTCTTATTTCCCACCACCCACCATTTCTACCCCACTAATATTTTAAAGAAATACTTCTACTCAGAAAATCTGCATATTTACATGACAATTATTTGCCTCTACTTAACAGTGCTAATTCCCTACATAATTAAAAGGGAAATACTGCATCAAGCATGGAAAGTGTTGTTTAAAACAGAGTCTTTTAATCTTCAGCATGTTGTTTGCCATGTGATTGCCAACTGGATAATGTTTGGCAAGGCGAGGGCACGTTTTGTTATATGCATGTACAGCTAAACAGAAAAAAAGTTTAAAGTTTAACCTACTATAATGATTTCTGCCTTAATGCCCCAATTCAAGCCTCACCAAAAACAATAGGAGTCACTTAGAGGAATTTATACTGGGCCCATAAAAGGAACAGTCAGAACAAGCCTTGATTTCCTAACGACCCCACACAGAAGTATGCCCTATTGTTGCAGAATCCAAACATGGAGATATTAGAAAAAGCCAACAACCTGAGCTCTACTTAATTTTGCTTCAATGTCCTATTTCAAACTTCCTTTTTCAAACCTACATAATAGTACCCAAATGGTCAGTCTTTGCTGAAGCTATAAAAGGATTAAGCAGCACTTAAGCCCTGATATAATGTAAATTAATCTGTAACCATTCATTAGAAAAACACTGAAGCTGTTCTATGTTAAAATGCTAATTCTAGAATATTCTCAATTAAAAAAAGAAAAAACTCAGTGCTCACAAGAGTCCAGAAGGCAGCAGAATCGCAGTGTAAATATTTAAAGTTTTAATAGCAAGATGTTTATGCAAGTTCATAAATCCATGTGTGGCATAACTACCCAATGTCATCTACATTGACATTGCTAATTTTGGTTTGTGTGAACAGAAGTAAGGCTCAAGTAAATACTGCAGAGAATTGTCTTTCCAGACCCTGTCGTTTTTGTCAGTTCACAATTGCTAAGGCTTGCAGAGACATTTGGTTAATGTCAGGATAATATTTTTCCTGTCCAGGAAAGGTACAGCACAGGTAGCACATATGCAGTTACTCCTTCAGCATGTGGCATTAGTCAACAGTTTTCCACTAAAAGGTGAAGAAAGGATACAAACACAGCCCAGGTTTCACTTTTTTCAGAGGAGAAGACGACCACACTTCGGTTCAGAGAAACAACCATTTCATAGATGAAGCTGGCTTGTTTGGGGTTTTTTTCCCTCCCAGCATAACAGCCTATATTTCCCACTTCCCAAGGCACAGCTTCTGAAAGAGGAAAGTTCCACAACACAGCATCAGCAGAGCAGGCATGCATACTGCACACCGATCTGGGATAACAGAAATTGTGCAGGAAATGAAACTACGCTAAGTTCAAAGGTTTTCAAATACAAAGCTGAATATAGATACAAGCTAACTGAAAAGTGGAAGAAAAGTAGATAGGGTTCGTGCAATATAGTATGAGACAGGAAAATGCACAGTAAAGAACTCACATTTTTAACAATCACTTCATGAGTACCTAAACAGCCTGACATTTCTTGTGTATTAAGTTCTTTTAAGCCAATCCACATTTTCTCTAAAGATCTCTATCAGCACTGGGCAATCTAAGAAAATAGGAGTTTGGTAGGTCACCAGGTCATCATTAACCTTGGTGTTGGAATACCTTTAAAGTACTGCAGCAGAACTCATTTAAACATCTAAGGCCAGCTATCAGGTTGCACTGCTAGAGGCCTCAATATCTGCAAATTTGGGATGATTGTAAGCTCTGACTGAATTAATAGCAGAAAAGGAGATTGGCTGCTCCATATAAACTCTCCATACAAGCAGCTGCACAGGCACCACTGGAATTTGAATCAGAACCAGGAAAAACTACCTAAAGGCTGCACAGAAGTGTTTGCCATCACCCTGCATGTAACAGTTCTGAGGTGAAAAGTAAAAAGAGTAGGAAATCATCAACATTTCATCTTTCAACATACAAAATTCCACCTGCATACCAGAGTAGTCTGAAATATGGCTGGTACAAGCCTGAGCAAGAAAAGAGGGTCCAGAGGGCATGTGTGCTGCTTCCTGACCTAAACTGGTTCAAACCTCAATTTTAACATCAGATTTAACATCAGATTCTGCAAGAATGAATGACCTGGGGGATCAGGACTGCCTCTTCTTCAAGCTGTGTCCATTCTGTGAAACCAACAACTAAATATTATAAGAAGTTGGCCCTACCTCATCTAGGTTTAGATTGCTCTATTGACTTGAAAAGACTTTGAAATGAAGAGTCCCCAAATGACAGAGAAACCCCCAGGTTCAAAAGAAACATAAGCTTCACTCCTACATGCTGACCATTGCAAAGGGATAAAGACAGGAACTCCAAATGAATATGACCATTTCAATATTAGTAATAAACCCTGTAAAAGTGAAGTACAAAGCTGGAAAATAATTTGCTGTGGTATCGCTCCAGGCATGCTAAAAAAAAAGGGTGCCATTGCTACTTCTTCCTGAAGGAGAGATGGAAATTACCTTGGTGAATTGGATTACAATGGCAGAAAGGCAGTATGAAAACTAGCAATAGGGGGTAAATCATAAAGTGTGAAATATAAAATATATTTAGAAAAAGAAATCCTCCAAATTCAAGAGAACCTAAAATAAACTGCCACTCTATCATAGAAGCACTGGTCTTATTACTAAAACCAGTTATGGTGTTTACTCCACTGTACACAGTAAAAATGAGAGATCCAGAATTACATTTCCTCTGTTCTTCATTAAATTGACTCCTTAATTTTTATAATCTGATCCCTGGCATAACTTGAAAAAGACCTTCCACGCATCTGAATTACATTACAGTGCATTTTTCTCACAGTAATGCAATGGACTCCCAATGCACCAACAGAGGCTCAGCACAACAAGCTGAAAGAGGAAGTAACACCTCACAGACATATTCAATCATATGACTTCCATCCTGCATTTACTGGGAGAAATTAAGTAACATGGTCTCATCCACCTATGCTATAGGAAAGGTGTTTTACATGCAAAGATATCAGTGCCATAGCATTATTTGATAAGTATTTTCAAGCAAGCAACTGTCACCTCCTGATCACTGTGTCAAAAATGAAGCTTACATAGACAGTAATGAAAATTCAAGTATAAACAGCAGGTGGTCTGCACCCATCCAGTAAAAATAACACTCAGTGAGAAAATTAGTCCTAACTGGTATTTTGATATGGAATCTGCAAATGAGAGAGGCAGCATGGAAGTTCATCCCAGAAATACTCATCTCAGTAGCCCTAACATAATTTAAAAGATGTCTGTAATTTTAAGTGCCGCAGCTTTATTGTGTCTTCAATAAAGAAAAGTAAAATTTAAAAAGTGATGTGGACAAAACTTAATCAGTATTACCTTGAAGGAATTGGCCACGCCATCATGATAAGATAGAAATATAGTCAGACAGCTCTATCATTTTTTTATTGTGCGTTTTCTTTTGTGTGTACCTACAGATTAGAATAGAAAGTCCTTAAGGAGCCAAATCGATGCAAACAGAAGCTGTTTATAGTGAGTGACCTAAAATGACTGCAGAAAAACTCATTATTACTCAACATTGACAGTGGCAGCAGTGAGGTGATCCAGGAACGGGAGAGAAAAGAATTAGAAGTTCCTGATATGGGTGAAGTCATTAGTTTCTAAAAATGTATCCCAAAATGCAAAAAAAGAAAACAAACCAAAATCAACAGCTGAAAATATTCATTTAAGACTGAAAAATGTCTTAAAAAAAAGACAGTGGTAAAAGTTCATAACAGATCTAGAAGTTGCCAAGAGATGAATGGTCTGATACACTTCTATGTTTTCATCAGTATTTGCGAGGTAAAAAAAGGATCTTTAGGCAGCAGAGCAGGATTGAGCAAATTCAGGTCTCCCCACATGCCTGTGAAATTGTTATGTAATTTCTTTTCATTTTACATACCTTAATTATTTACTACTTTCAACATACCAAGCACATAGGAAACTTTAACATTTAAATGAAAGTGTTTGCAGTTTGAGGTACTCGCTTGCAATTGTCCTGGGAGGAATGGGGTGAACTACCCCAGAGAATTTTTTAACCCACGAGAGAATTTCAACTCAGTGCAACTGAAGAAGTGGCTAATGGTCAACGAACAAAAAGAACTCCTTGCTCAAAGATGTGCTGCACTTGTTACAGCATGTGGTGCATGCTTACCAGGCTCCATTCATTGCTAGAGCCCTCAATGGAAAAAACGATGTGATAAAGTTTAGGATGAGTAAGCAAGGATTCAAAATAAACCAAAAGTAAGGAAGGACCAGTACTTCTAGAAATACTACAAGTACACAAAAGAATCATTGCCAGCTGGCAGACTATGGGGCAGATAGCCTGCCAGAACAAACTATCCTGTGCCCTGGCGCAAGGGTTCTGCAAACTTTGCTATGTCTATTGGAAGTATATTTTCCATGAACCTTGGCACCACCAGGCAGTCTCTCATCTAAGCTATGACCAAGCAGGAGCGAACACAGGGCAAGGGGATGAAGAAGAGGAGCTGAGCATAAAGGGGAGCCTATAGTCAGGCAGGGACTATCTCACACCATGTGGGACTACAAGAAGTAGAACTGGGATGGGAACTGATTACAAGAAAAGCTGTGACATCCAAAGACATGAAAGTCTTGGGGGAAGGATGAGGAAACCACTCAAGAGGGATTCCCATGGCAGAGATGTCTGTGCCAATAATTAACTAGAGAGGGCTCTGCACATGAAATCAACATCTTTGAAAGAGTCCATTGTGTGATAAGAGATAGGACAGTCATGCCAGACTGCAAGGGCAATGCCCCCACAACAAAAACACAGAAGTGCCAGGCAGGGGAAAATCACCCTGTTCGGGACTGGGAGACATTATACGGTTTGTTGAGAGCCTCCGGCACAAAACAGTCTTTACTACCTCATTTTGGTTTGGAGTTTGGGGGGTTGAGGGGCTCAGGAGGGAGGAAGATAAAAGAGGCAAGAGATTGTTCAAGGCAGCAAGGCCATTCTTAATTCATACAAACAGATTATGGTCTCTTTTCCAGTCCCCTTAGTGAGGAAGAATAAGTGTCTGCACCTGCATGCTGCCTCCCAAAGGGCTGAAAAAGGTTGGGTCAAGATACAGGATGGCTTGCAGGCAGCTGTATTAGGTCTGGCACTGAACAGGAGTTAAAATCAAGGAGTTTTTTATAGTCAAACTTCCCTCTACAAAGCCCTGTTTATCTATTTTTTTCACCCTTTCCCATTATCTGAGCTAATGAAGAATTGTTCATTATGTTGGTCCAGCCCCAAAGCAGTTGCCCAAAGGCAGCAGAGGTGAAACAGTCTCCAGTACTGAAAAAAAAAACCTGACATGTTGGCAGACAGAAATGGATTAAATACAAGCACAGGGTTCATCTGTTTTTCCATTCATTTCAGTATTTAATTCTATTAAGATTATTTTAAATACAGAGGCCTCACTACTGTAGTGAGATTTTTTTTGAAGTTGTTCCAGAACATTTTTACTGCGCTGATTTTTTTTCTGTTTTTCCATTCTAATGGGAAAGCCTCACAAAAAAAAAAAAAAAGGAAAAAAAAAGATCAATTCTTTTATGTCCTGAAGGACTTGGCAAGCAGGCAGATTTGGCAAGCAGAGTCATGGCCAGGCAGCAGCTTTTAAGTTTATGGATACGAAGGCCAGTGACATAAGGCACATACACTCTGTGTGACAGCTGCCTGCTACTGAATTCCACGGTGGGTCAGTGACTTGATTACATAAACAGTGGAAATAAGAGATCAAATCATCCCCAACACAGCCAACCTATTAATTAAATAAAGTCTTGCTGGGTATGAAAAATCAGGAGTTGGCAAAAGACAAGCTAGGAAGGTTCCCTGGCTTAAAAGACAGCATATACCTGAGTTTGAAGTTACTGTCTCCAGTATACTTGGCTTAAATCAATCTTCAATATCTGTAACTTTTTTGAAATATCATCCATGGCTTCACTGAACATATGGTGGTTTAGGATTCTGGGCATACAAAGAGGGAAGGCAGTACCTTACAGAATCTGTTTCTAACTCAAATTTCTCATCTTTGCTTCAAAGAAATCCTCCGATTGCTTTAATCTCTGTCATACCTGAGGTACGATAACCATATCGAAGTACAGCCAGCTAATTATCTTCAGGAGCTAATTATGAGAACTGAGGAGCTTGGCTTTCTCCACCAGTGGTAGGCATCAAGACTTTTAATTTAGGCATTCAAGTTTGTTTCTTGAGCTACTCAGTGAGAACTGCAACACCACGTTATCAATTTTTATAAAACCTACAGAACAGAGTAAAATATTTTAAGTAATAACAATGATGTATTTCAGCGCATTACTAGTCCTTTGTTGTAAGGACCTTCACACATGATAACTAAGGCTTCAAATTGTCATACAACCAGGCAAATAACTATAGTTGAATTCAAATAGCTGCTAACCACAAATAAGTTCAAATTCAGTAAGATCCAGATCACACCAAAGGGGTAAAAACCAGCAATAAGAAGGGAGGAGTTAAAACATCCTTTACAACAGTTAGCTGAATACCTTAATCAGCTGTATTGTACGATTTATTGCTTGGCCTAGGCAATTTGTTAAAAGCATTGGGGTTTTGCTTGTGGTCGAGGAAATTAAATTTCAGGTGCCAGTATCTAACTGTCTTAAGACATAATAACTGATACAGTTTTCCTGGAAACATGGTCAGAGAATTTCAAGTTGCCACCATACTTGTCAGAGTGAATCCTTAAATAAATAGTACCTGCAACATACCCTTTAAAGTCTTGAAGAGCTCCACGACTGTTGAGGCAGCAGCTGGTTGAAAAACAAAACATACTCTGATCTTTGCTTTGTTGTTGATCTGCATGATGTCCTTCTTTTGGCTACTTTATGTGTTGTTCTGTGCAAACAATTAGGCTGTTTGTCTGTGAATAGAAATATTCTGTATAGCGAGAAAATGGTCTAATTTTTAATTTTCTTTTAAGATGACGTGAGGAAATTCCTTCTGAAGCAGTGCAAGTTACATGTACAGTTGAAATGGAAAATGGAAACATTGTTCCAAGAGAAAGAGGAAGTCTCAAAATACTTAATGAATTTTCCATACATTGCTTCATCTGACCAGTTGTACGAATCACACCATAAAAGATTCATTGCACCTTCTCACCTCCCAAAACTGCACATATTTTAGGCATGAGAAAATTAAACCCAGGTAAAATTGAGAAATTGCAAGCCTCTGAAAACAGGTGTTCAAAGGTTCTTGGCAATCATGCTTGTAGCAGTGCTAAGGTTGAAGATCTTGCTCTTAAGAGCTTAAACAGACACTAGTGACTGATTTGACTTAGATATTGACAGCTTTTTTTTTATTTCAATGTTTGAGTCTTCTTAGGAGAAGTATTTGTACAAAATCTGGACTTGTTAGCTAGGACAATGCACACAAGCAAGTTGCTGAGGCCAACAATACCCCTGAAGCCATGCTTCAGCGCTAGATTGCGGAAATAGCAGAGCAACCCAAATGAACCCAGAATTTCAAGGAAGCACTCTTTATATCCCTCTAATTGGGTGGACACATCAATCCTTGTTAGAGCACCTCAGTGATTCATTTGTTGTTTACTGAGGCATCTGCTGGAAGAGTCCACTGGCATGCCTTCAAGGGTCACAGAGAAGCCTCTTCTATTGAAATTAAAAATCTAGTTGTCTTTAGCAGCTTTTTAATAAACAGGATTTCCATTTGACCCACATAAGAAGCTTGCTTTGTTGAGATTTAGAAAGAAATGTTTGTCCTTGCAAAAGCGCACAGGGGGCTGTTAATATTTAGATTAGATTTCTGCAGTGATTAGGTATTATTTGTACTCGAGTTTCAGCTCAAATTTATTATCATTTCTTCGTTGTCTCAAGAAGTTCTTCTCAAGGAGTCACCTTTCTTCCTCTCAAAGGCAATAACTTTTATAGACAGTAAAGTCTTTTTAGCAAATGGATATACAATCAGACCTGCATTAGGTGAGAAGCTGAAGTGCTCTGACACCTCATTGGGCATAGGTTCATATAAGACCATCTGCAGCACAGATGCATGCTACTTAGCTTTAACACCAGCTATACCAGGTGTTGACAGTTGTGTGGCCATCCCTCCAACGCACAGTGCCGGCTAACAATTTGTGTATTCACTCTGCTGCTTGCATGGTTTCTGCAGGTTGTCGAGCTCCATGCTGCCATGAAACTCTAGCACATGATCTGAGCTAGCTCAAGTGGTGCATGTGGCGCACCACAAAGCCATCGCAGCAGCACCAGCAGTGTAAATGTGTCATAAAATTCACAGGCAGAAGGAGAATGCACCAGCTTTTAATTCAGGAGTGCAGTTGTGGGATTTGCCTGGCAGGGAGAGCAGGTAAGCCCTCATGCTCTTAACATTGGGCAGCTTCACCACCAAGAAGGCACATGGCATCACCCAGGAATGGTCAACCAGGAAGCTTCATGGGATCACAGTTTCACTCCAAATCACAAAGTACCTTTTTCAGCCTGTTCTCCTTGACAGTTTTTAATATTTATACCAGAATTTATGCACTTAGCCATATACTTTTTATCTGAGTATAAATTACATCATATTTTTTAAAAGCTTAAATTCTTTTGTCCAACGTGAGCTTGTTTTACAGATGCAAAACCCCTAGAAAACAGGAGTTGATGTCCTGCTTCCTGTAACAGAAAGACATCAGTCTGCTATAAATGGTATTTATGCTGACTATCTGTGCTGAAGGAATGACATTGGACCCATTAACGTTTGTATGACAGATTCAGTCTTTATAGTGCCATTCATTTGTAGACATGTGCAAATATACGGTAGTGGGATTTCCACCATTACTATCATATCTCGTGTTGCCATTTTGTAATTATTCAGTCACTTAAGGTTGAAGAGGGACTGTTGGATTTTACAAGCAATTCTGAATAGCTATGTGCACAAAAAAGCTTTATTAAGAAAAATAAAACTGATATATTTAACACTATTTTTTAAAAAATGCTATTTTTATTCAATTTAATTCTATTGAGAATGGATACGTACTGCTCCAGGCAATGCAACACTGAAACTAGTACTGAAACAGCTGGAAGGCAAAACCATGGGGCAGAGAGCAGTGTAAGATACTGGTGCCCCTGTTAGTGGAAGCAGTAGAGTAAAATACATGTGAAATTCTGCAGGAGGTGTCTAAACATTCTCAGAAGTACAAAATTAGCTTCCACAGAACTTCCTCATTAATGTGGTTATGGTACTGCTGGGAACATAGCTAACTCCCACATTTCTAAAGCTATTAAATGTACTACGGACATATTCCGACTTTTACAGCTGCAGTATAAATGAGCAGAAAATTGTGGATCTATAGCTGTAGGTCTGATGAATCAGGATTGGTTCAACTCTTCTTCACTTCCAGATAAGATCAGAAATTTACTTGCAGTTTGGTTTCTAGCAAATCCCTTCAATAGTCCTTTCTTTTTTACTGCATTGCCTTAGGACATGGTAGTAAAGACTTCTCAGTGAGTTTCGGTAGGCAGGAAGTACCCAATGAGTTACTGTATGAAAAACCAGTATGATAGCTGGGCGTACCCCATAAAACACAGCTTTACACAAGAACAGCACACTTGCCTCGCTGTCCTGACAAACTGTCTCCTACAGTGCTAACTTCCCCTCCCACGAGCAAGTGGTACCGTTTTCCTGCAGCCAAATGGCTGACACAGTAGAGCTAGATATGAAAAACCTGTACAAAATGATGCTCGGTTTTATAGCCATCTTATATGTACAGAGTGAGAAAACTACACATATTCATAAATTATGCTGAGCAGCTATCTACAGCATAAGACATTTCATAACAAGTGCTGAGTTCCTCTTTACAAAGGATTTCAGCATTGCTGTAGCAATTTGTTACATGCAACACATTTTTACTGCTGCTTTACTGATCTAATTCTGTCAAGGATCACAACCTGTAGTCTCAACAAGCTGTTTTGTAGTGGGAATCAGGAATTACAGATTAACCAGCTGAACTAAAATATCCTTTATCTTTTGAAGCAAACTATGAGTGTCTCTTACATTAATGAAAAGAAAAAAAATCCTTTGAAGAGATCATAAATATGTATTAGGAATTAAAATGCAGTCTCCTAGATTAAAACTGATGGAAATCCCCCAACTCTCCCAAGTCAGCATTAAATGAACATTAAGAAACACTTTAAAGTATGAACCCAAGTTTCCAGTCCAATGTAACTGTTTCATCATAACAACCTACTCACTATTTTTAATATTCAAATTAAAAGACAACATTAAAGTAAGAATTTTCTAAGCCTTCTGCAGCTGTCCTGCAGTGCCAGGATCACAACATCCCTTGAGAGGTCTGGCTCCCACCCGTGGCACAGAAGTGTCGGAGAGGCTGAGGCATCCCTTTACTAGCATACCACTTTACTCACACCTGAGTTTTACACATGCATCTCCATTCAAATGTAAACAAAGGATTGCATTGTAAACCATAAGGGTTCTTGCTTGCTTTTACAGGAATTGAAACAGCTTAAAAAAAAAGACAAGAAAAAGGAAGCTTGAAATTTGAGTCAGTCTTCATTTACTCAAAATAGATACAGATGTTAAGAGATGTAGATGGTCATTAGAGGTCAGTTTGAGTTAACTCACTTCTGATTCTTCACACTGAAACTCCCTTGTCAGTTCAGACATAGAGTGATCTTTGGGCAGATTTAGCCCTTTGGCACTGAGGCAGTTCACCTACTAGATTTAAAACCAAAAAGCATTTTACTGGAAGACTTCACAATTGGTTTTAATCTGCAAAAGTTTGTGCAATTTTTGCTTTTTTTAATTCCATAATGCAATGTCTTCATGTTCTATTAATAAGATGGAGAGCCTTAAAAATATGGATTTAGATGAAAAAAATACTTAGAGGAATACCATTAAAAATCATTAAAATCTTGAAATTAAGGTGTATTTAGGTGATAGAACAAAAGCAAATTAAATAGCTTGCTTTTTCAAGCGGGATGGGCCCACTGCCCACTCTTCTTCTTTTGCAGCTGGTCTGGCTCTCAGCTGAGCCCTGAGCGAGGTGATTCAGCTCACTGAGCTGGGAGAGAAGGAGCTCAGCCAGCAAAAAATTCCAACAAAGCAAAAGGGAGAGCATGCAGCCAGCCACCCTGAGGAGCTGCTGATTCACTTCAGCTGTCCTATCTGCACGCTTAAGTATCAAACACCATAGATGGGATTAGTTCTCAAATAAGGAAAAAATCCCACTCATAACATAAATTTAAAATTTTGATGCTATGTAATTTGCCTGTAGCATAAGGAAGCGAGACCAGCTCCACGGTTAAAATTCATGCCAGGCACTTAATTGGCAGTGGGGACTTGAACATCTTCCCAGAAACTCCTACAAATAAAATACTGCAAAATGGCAGAAGGGGTAGATATTTAATTTGTGACTCCAAACAAAGACACTGACATTCTACTAGAGCTACATGATAAAAAGCTGTCCAGTCTCCCAAAATATTGGTATTTATCTCATTTTTATATCAGCCTCTGGAGTCAGACGAGCAAAAAATTAACCATAGGTTTAAAACCTTTGCTTAAAGAGAGTCACTTTACCTATTAAAATGCATGTTTCACCTCACCTCTGACCAGTTCCTACCTGAAGCTCAGCTTTCAATACCTCAGTGAGTGCTCTGAACAGAGATGTTCTCTCGCCAATTGGTTGTTTATATAGCATGGAACCAGCTCCATTAGTAGAGATTGAGACCGACCCAACCAAAACTGGACAAGAGTCCGCTGAATATGTTAGTCACTTGTTTTACAGGAGACAACTCTAATACTCCAGCAAGAGTGAAAATTTGAATCTTGGATGTCCACATGGGTTTCTCACACATGAAATTATGAGCTAGCTCAAAGCTGGTAAGTCTGATGGGTTTTTTTTTTCAGCTAGAAACAAAAACTTGAATTTGAGCTACAAAAACTCAGATGTTTTCCAGTAGAAAATATCTCATTGAAAGACTTCCAGACAGCTCCATTGTCATGGTCAAATCACATACTTTTTTGTGACAATCTTTTTAAAAAAGTAAAAAAAAATAAAAATTATGAAGTCAAAAGTACTCTTCACTTGACTAGAAATTGCTGCTGGATTTTATTTAAATTTTTCCTCCTATCAGTATTACACTTCTCATTTGGTGAAAAAATGCAAAGGATGTGGCACTACACAGGAAGCTATAAAATCTATTAAAATATGTTCAGATTTCAAGTAATTCACATTATTGGTTTTGTCACAAATTTTCTTATTGCTGCACATCCTCAGTGTGCTTTACCAACAGGCATGTGATGTATGCTTTCTTTAATTAACACTCATTAGTCCATAGGGTTTGTACGCTATTGCATGTTATAGGTCTTAAACTTCAAAACTCTTCGAACTGTACTTTTTATTAAGTAGCTAGTTACTTTATGGTAGAAAATGGAAATGTTTCTACTATCCTACTATTGCAGATAGTAGTCTCAAAAGCATACTGTAATCCTGTAATATAAACTTAAGGGTTGATTTTTAAAGTTCATGTTTATTTTCATTGGCCTGTCTGTTAAGTAAAAAAGGTTTTTGTAGAAGAAGACTAATTATGCCAGCCACATTTGGTTTATACATGTCAAATACTTCTCTATGACAAATCCACTCATCTCTGGAGTTTAAACATCAGCATGCACATAGTACTTGAAGATAAAGACTATTTTCTAGGGCATATCAACCCCTGAATGAAGTTCCAGCATGATCATTTTTAGTACTCCATGTTGCTTACCTATTACTTGTGACGCACAGCTCCATAAGGCAGCTGATGAAACAGGCTTGGTTAGATCACTTGTGGATAGTTTTTACCGAAACCAGACTCACCACCAAAACACAGCTGAAGCCAGTTCTGATGCAGAATGTTGACTCAAACCCATGACAAGCAATGAAAGCCCCACAACCACCCTAACCCAGCACCCTCATTCAATAGCTCCCACACAGAGATCTACCACAGAAAAGAGGGCACTAGTACACACTCCCTTACCTACCCTAGTATATAATACTGCACAGTAGTATGCGCTTGCATAGCCCAGTATATGTAGGACACACTCCCTTCCCTCACTGCTGTAATCACTAGGTCTGCTGTTTCTCATCTACAGGCCCATGTACTGGAAAAAAAAAATATTCCCTGCTCTACAGACTATACTACAGTGCTTTGTGCCAGTTTATATGAGCTTGCTAATAAGACCTAATGCCAGGGATTTTGTCTCTGATCAAAATCCTAACCTAAGGCATATTTTTTTCTGACCTATCTACTCAACATGAAAACTGCACACACTTACCTTCTACAGTTTAAAAAGATAATCCTTCTTCCTCTTCAGGCAGTACGAAACTCACCTTCAATATCGATACTATCCAAATTAGCCTACCATTGGTTTCTCAAACGAACCAAGGAGGAAGACGGGAACAAAAGCAAACAGATGACAACACCAGGATTTAATGTTTTGGTAAATGAGTGTGTATTAACGATTGCAAACACAAGCACTGTTATATCACATATGAGCATCAGACTCAATCAGTGCTGCCCACCTAACCATCCAAATTACTGTGGAATTCTAGTGGCTCACAACTCTGACTTTATTAGTGCAACTTAATTAGATTCAAAGCAAATACTTATTATCAACAACATGAATAAAACTGGAATAAAGCCCACAGCTCTAGCTCTGCTCCCAAACATGCATCCCACATTGAAAGGTTCACCTTACAAAATGCCAAAATACTGCTGTGCGTGGCTCAAAATCCATACGTTGCTGAATAATCTAACAATTAACAGCTAAACGAAGGTGAGCATTCCCTCATTTCTAATAATACCAAGATTTGGGCAGCTAGCCAATAATCTGGTCCCTTAAACAGAAACATACAAATCCTGCAAGTGCTTCTTAAGAGCACAACATTATTTCCAGTAAGCGCATATGGAATATGTGCATAAATACCAGGTTGTCCTCAAGTACAGAAGTGTTGACTGATTTCAAGCACATAATCCATCGCAGCCACAGCATGGATAGCCCCTGGTATTGAACCAGGAACTTCAATGGCAGCTGCCCACCTGCACACAAAAAGATAGACTGCACAAAGAGATTTGTTCAGCTAAACATTAAGTCTATTCAAACCTGTTTATGAATACACACCAAGGATTTCTTTAGAAATTAGCCTAATTTATATCAGGCTTAACCTTCAAAGCTATTGTTATTTTGCCATTAAGTTTGAGCAACCATGTGTTGAAAACTTGTGTATAGCCTTTGTTACACAGTTAGATTCTCCACTCATCTGCAGAACAACCCAGCAAATGTCTCTGCAGCCTATAGATTAAGTAACAAAAGACATTCTAGTGTCATATTAACCAGAATTACACAGCTGTCCTCAGATGCAGTCACAGAATTTCATCCTGGGCTTACAGACTATAATTTTCAAATACACCCCCATGATCACACATCGCCATCTTGAAACAAAATTTAGAAGCTGAAAAGCCTCAACCATTTTAGTAAGCTTTACTCCCCTTCTTGCACATTAGCCCCAATGTGAAGAATAGCCTCAAACTTACAGCATATTTCAGGAATTCTGTCAGAAGTGGTACGAGAAATCTCTGATGAACAACATATGCTGTTCAGGATCAATAAATTTAATCTCCTTTTGCCAGCTCTAGAAAAGCCTTATTTTTATATTTATTTCTAACATACACCATGTCCATAAAGCATCTTAGCAGAGGGTTTATCTTTTGGTCTCAGTTTTAATCGAATTCATACATACTGCTAATAAATTAGTATGCTTAGGAATAATTTCGTTTCAACTGATCTCTGCACTCAAGAACAAGCTTGCTCCAAAGGATCACCATATGCCTGGTCCCACAAACCACAGGGCTGGAAGAAACCTCAAGTCTAGGTAGTCTCTCTTCTTGAAACTCTTCTTGAGTTACATTTGAGTAATCTCTCGCTGGTTATTTTCTTATCTCTTCTTAGAATAATCATTCTATTCTTTACACTGCAGAGAATCAGTGTGCTCCTTTTTCCCCCTTCATAGATCCTGTTTGATCACTCTTATTGTTTACAGGTGAATCCACTTGAATGGTACCTCTCCTTTATGTGGCACATGACCCATGGAAGTATTATCTTTGTATTCAATGCATAGTTTATGAAAGAAAATTCTTAGATCTCCATTTTAGGACAGCTAAAAGGCAATGTATTCTATTTCATTTGCAAACTATGGAGTGGGCCTCTGTTATTCTTCTTATCCCTTTCTGGTGAACAAAATCTTCTTTATGGTAATTCTGATCACATTCTTTATGGCTACCACATTCCATCTTTATTTGAAATAATTCCACCGACAGGGAATTTTTACTCTGATTTATTAATTTCAAATAATTCAAATTACTTTTACTCAGGTTACTGACCTGATCTGTTACAGAGCAAACGGCAAATATTTTCCAAACACAGTCTAAAGTTATGTTTATCTATTCCGACAGTGAAAATCCCATTTCTTGCGTGCGACCCAGTTACTTGCTAGTCCTTAGTGGTAGAACAGAGAAAGATGCCTACTTGTTTCCATGGAAGACGTTAATGTGATTATAAGTTATGAGGTGTATTGCTAACATAAAAAAATATTCAACCATGTTAATTAAGAAGAACTCTCTGTATTTTTTATTGCAGATGAAGGGCAGCTGGAAGGTATTCCTGGCTGTGACTCCATAACTTTGAATATATAGTCTCTTAGGAACCATGAGCAGATTTAACCACAAATAGCTGAATGTGCCTAGATACATGAAGTTATATATAACTATCTCCCTAGATAATTAGATCAGGGAACCAGACTCATATGGCTAGATCAATTAAGATAAAACAGGGCATTTGTAATAATTAAGTTAGCTATTTAGTCTCCTTTCCAGTGCAGGGAGTCAGCAAACATCATCAGTGCAACAGCCGATGACCGGCACTTCGGACCACATATGCCCCATGGAGGCAGTCCCACCAAAGCCACTGTATTTGCAAGACAACACAGAAGGCTCCTGTGGACAGCCTCATTTTATTTGTTTGTTTTAAGAAGAAGATCCAGTGTCCAGAAGAGCTCCTTCCCTGGAGAAGTCCTTGAGTCTGCTCAGAGGAGGGAAGGCTTCCAAAGATGGCAGGGTGAGACAGACAAAAGATTCAAGCCAGGAACGTGCAGCTTGGAAACAAAACTATAAAACTGCTGTGAGGAGCATGTAGCACGCCCACAGCCGGACCCCAGAGGTGTTGAAAAGGAAGTTCAGGACCAGGGAGGACTGCGGAAGTTTGTTCCAATGCATAAAACCACTGTGTACTTGAAACCAGCATTAGTATTCAAAACTTGCAAGGGCTCATGGGCAGAGATCAGGCTGTGAATAAAACCATCATCTATTATTTTGCTTCTCTTATTGCTGTAAGTTTTCTCTATTTAAGGAGTTAATTAACTGAGATGACTAGTTGTAATTCTAGTGAAAATAATGTGCTTTGAGTATTTTGGTCTCCTCTGGGAGCAAAATGTACAGGAGATGACCTAAATCAATCCACTCCAGTTTTCTGGCCCCCTACTTGGTGACCCTCCACAGTGACCAAAGGCTATTTTGCCTTCACTCTGTAGCCACAAAGTTGTACTCCAGAAAAAAGGCATACATATTTGCCATCATGAACTCATTTGGCCTGAACATGGCCTTCATCTTGATGGCATTCATAATGAATTTGCACAGCAATCATGTTGTTGTCTCCATTATTTATAGATGTTATGCTTTATTTGGACACAATTAAAATCTCAAGCAATTAGAAGTGGGTCCAAAGAAGGGTTTCTATACGAAACACATGCCAGTACGACTGTGACAGCTACTGGCTTTTATGCAATATGCAGGCCAGCAAAGCCACAGCTTAACAGACAAGCTTTGTCTAATATGATAGCAAATGTTTCCCCTAAAAGTACATTTTGGAAGGTTTTGCAACTCACTAATGTAGTTTAATTATGATCTTGCAGCAATTTGGTTTATGTCCTACAAGAATCAGACAAATCTAGTTCTTCTTTAAAAGAAGACTGACAATGTAAGCTATCGCATTTACGTGTGTTTGGTTTTTTGGTTTTGTTGATTTTTTTTTTTCATTTATTCAAAAGCCAGTTTTGCTTAAAAACTACATGTAAAAAAGAAATGGATCTATTCTCCTTCAGTCAGCAGGAGAAGAAATCACGTTAATATTTCTTCAAGCGATAAGAAGTTGAAAGTGTTGAAAGCTTTTGTTTGGCAGAGCTCCAAGATTTCCATATTGTACAGTATTTGCATAAAACTTTAAGACCAAGTTCTCATGGTGATTATGATCTCACTTTAGTGAATATCTAGATGTTCATAGCCATGCAAACTGTTGGGGTCTAGTAGTCTGAGAGTTTTTAAAGCTTTGCAATAAATGGTTCTGTTCCCATACCTTAGTCTATCACACAGGAATGACAGCACACTCTTGAGCTTATGACATAGATCTTACTGTGCTCTGCATATCTGCTAATGCACACATCACATGTTACTGTGTGATTCACAAGGTGTTCTTTGACACAAGCTGAGTTAGTTCACAGCAAAAAATACGGACTTCTGGAAAAAATAACCAAGGGGAAAGGCAATGTAGTCACTGGGATAATTTACTCGAAATACAGATAAATGATCTACAGGAACATGGCAAGGAAGAATATAGAGCCAAAGCTAGCTGAAAAAACTGTAAGTACTAGCTTGAAGACACTGAAAGTTTTTAAACTGTGACACATTTACAAATATGCAGAGAGATAATAAGGTGTATCTCAACATGTTAGAATACAAAGTTTCTACCAAGAAGCACACTGAATGGCTTCAACTAGGAGAAAATGTGCCAAACAACTTAGGGGGTTAAATAGAAAGGAAATAAAAGCTGTTGAGACAAATATTTCTATTCTCAGACTGTAAATTTAATGTCATTGTTTCACAGCAAACTCCTGGACAGACATTTTTTTCTGAATCACAAATCTGACAGTTCAGAACTTCCTTCACTCCTTATGGCCTCTGTGTTTCGGATGGTGGGGTGCTCAGATGTTCAGTCTCTTTCCTCACACAGACAATGGCTGTTGGGAAGGCATGCAAAGCCAGTCCCTCTCCTTCAACTGCATCCTCTATATATCAACCACAAGTTAGAACAGAGATGGCAAGTATTTAAAGACACAATATTTATCCTGCTTCAGGCAAGGGGGATCCATTCTATTTGTCGTCTGTTGACTGATATTGTTTGCTTTTCTTGGTAATGCCTTGGTGACAGTGTTGCTTTAAGAGATGTTTACAAAAACACCTGTGGGTGATTTGCAGTATCATTTGAACCCTTGGTAACAGAACCTATCTCAGCACTGAAGGTCGCTTTCAAGACATTGTGATGTAGTGAACTGTCAATACAGTGTATTGTTCTGTCAGGAATGAGACACCATAAGGAGTGCCACATTTCTCCCAGCATTACCACCAACAATTTGTTCACGAATCTGTCAGTTACTGACTCATCCACACAAGAGGATGACAGCTGAACTTTCAATGACCTAATAATTATTCTAGTGCTTATAAAAAAATACTGTAATATTAGTCTTCTTGAGCTCTGACGAAGCTTTTACTCAATATTACATGCATGGGAAAAGAGTACACTCAGGTGAGTTATCATTTTTCAGTGCACGTGGCAGCTCTCACTTAGCTTGATTCTTATTATTCATTAGGGCAATGTTATCAGTTCAAGGCAACTGGATGTAAAGGATGGGCCACTATGCAGAAAACATTGTGAAACTAGCACTGAAGAAATTATTAAAATGTACATTACTGGTGGAATATCAGATGGCCACAAGCAGCTTAAAAGGGTTCTGCTTATACCTCTGCACTGTAGGACAGTTTTCTTCAAGGTGAAGACTGCTGAAGGCAGGAAATGGGAAAAGAGAACAGCATACAGGGACAGAGAATGGATAAACCCTTCTTACCAAAATCCTTCCCTGCGAATGACACTGGATCCATCAGAAAAAATTGTCTGCATGTACAACTTGTCACTCTCCTTGAATTCTCACATACTACATGCAACTTTCTAGAGGCATCAGGATGCTCTTAGATATGAATGCTGGATTTAGGCAGAGCATGTATGGACTGCAAAAAAGGAAAGAGTTTCCACATTTCCACATTTTCTTTAGTCTGCTAATTTAGGCATGTGAATTAAAGGCCAAGGGTCTATCCTGAGCACAGTTACACTACAGAGACCTCATACGGTCCTGGTGAAAGTTCCTAGCGGAGCAAAGTAACAAACCAACAGTACGCTCTCCTCCATTCCAAGCAAAGTATGGAATGGAAGAGCCTGGAAAATCTGGCCAGATTTCATTTTTACGCTCTAAGGAGCAGTTGTCTCCCTTGCTTCACAGGGCTTGCAGATCTGAAAAGGAGAGCGATCGTCAACAGGCAGCTTTCACCCACTCGTCAGTGAAACCAGCTATTCCCAGAGCAGGCTGTACATTCAGCAGCGCAGAGTTCACACACAGGGCTGAGCAGTACTGCTGGAGGATAATGAGCACTACTTTCTCAGCCCACCTGGTTCCAAAACCTGTTGGTTAGTGCAGCTAGCACGTCTCCCCCATTTGCCTCAGCTTTTGTGGTGACGGCAAGAAACCCAGAAGTGCTGTTTTCACCACCTCAGAGCTTACTGAATGTGCTTCCTCCCACCAGCTCAGCAGAGTCAGTTGCAGAAGTCAACCATGCACTTACCAGTGCTGGCCAAAATACAAGCAACAGGCAACTTTACATATGAATGGGGAATTCTAAAAACATTTGAGTACCACATCTCATAGTGACAGGTTTCACCCTATCCTTTTCCAAACTCCTAGTTTTATACCACTTCTAGCCTGTTTTTGGTTTTATTTTCTTTCTCCCTGAATGACGCATTTCACTGCTTTGAGGAAGGATGATTGCAGGAAACTGATGTAGCAATTCTAAGCTCCAGCCTATCTTGGACAAACAGATGTACCAAAGTGTTTCTCATGGTTTCACTCTTCTGTGTTGATTACATGTTTGCAACTGGGTTTCACTGTTTTGTACATCCATATTTGCATTTGTTCTGTATGTGCTTTTCTAAAGTAGTTAAATGAGAGAGTCATTTATTAGTTCTATTATTGTTGATCCATACTTTGTTTTGTCAAACTTTGCATCATTTCTTCTTCATAGTTCAACAATGATCTTAAATTTGTCTAGCAGATACACTTCTATAGCATCCTGCTATATGACCATTTTTTACTCCATCCTAAAACAGTTAATAAGGTCAAGCTGTAATTTTGAATATGAGCCCCTCCTTCACCAAGCAATCACATAAAGAAAACAGTAATAGCAGACAACAAATTCACAAGTTACAACCAGATGCTATCCTTTTGCAGGGGTTATGCTCTACATCTCATAGAGTGTTTAAGGACTATTGAAACAGGAGATGGCCAGCAGTGCCCTGGTTTTCTTTTTGAATAGAAGTGGCTTCCATTTTGCATGTAAAGTCATAACGGCACAGATTTCTGCCATTAAAATTAGTCTTATAGGAAGCTTTGCCATTACAGTTACTAGGCTTTTGCCTGGAGTAACAAGTTGTGCTTCAACAGTGTGTTCACATCTCCTTCATGCCAATCATTAGCAAGCATTCATCAACGTACTCTTGTAAGTAGCAAAAGGTAGGTGGTTAAGGTCCAACCTTAGTACACATTCAGTGTTATATCCTTTGTAAGGAGAGCAAGTCTCTAATCAAAAAGAAGCTCCTACCTTCAGTCCTATGGTTTATGTTACGCACTCACTGCATACTATCTGAACAATTGCTAGGGCAGTGTACATAAATTTAAACTTTTTGAAAAGACTTTCAAATTCTTACAGAGTAAAAAAAAAAAAAATAAAATACTTAAAAAATAAAAATCCCTCAATCAGCAGATCATTATCATATGTTCCACTACTTACCGGGCTAAAATCTAAACTATGCAACATGTGACTAAAAGGCATGTGGCTTTCCCAATGCTACAGCACTGGTGAGGCTCTTGGCAGCCTACACCCAACAAGTCAGATCAGCTATACAGCCTACTTAATTTCTATTCTGCAGAACACAATACCAAACACATCAAAAGAGATCAGACTCTGATTTATATCCTTAGACAGAAGGTTTTTATTAAGAAAACTGTTTCCTTGGAGTTAAATTCCATTAGCTATACTTAAGAAGGAATTACTACACATCTTGCTCCCAGGCAAAACCTGACCATTCCACATGTGTTACTAATCAGTATCTCTTTACATTTATTGGTATGCTGAAGAAAGTCAAAGGATTTTGTTTTCAGATTCTGGCAAGTCAAGAATCTTTCATGTTTGAGGAATCATGTTGCTATCAATCAGTTTC
>JANHGB010028209.1:20398-45714 GCA_026283785.1 Coracopsis vasa | reverse complement strand
TTTTTAACACTATGATACTCTGATGTGATGAACCTGAGGATGTATTTTGCTGCATATTCAGCATATGAATACTCTATTACATGTTAGTTATAGTCATTCCCATTAGCTTGGTTGAACGTTACATAGTATAAAACATTCTTAAAATTACAGTGTTTAAAGCTGTCTGATTCCTCTCTGAATATAAATGTGTGTCTGCTCTGTACGATTCCATGTAATTTGTGTTTAATCCACAAAGGCTTAAGGTCTTGGACTGGGAAAAGTCATCAGAGGTACTAAAATTTTTCAGTGTTGGCCTAAGAAAAAAATATGTGGGGACATAGGGCTCTCCATTTCTCTTTCTGGCATTCCCATTGCCTAAAAACCTTAAGCCATACCAGTTTGTAGTCTCAGCAAACCTTTATTTCAATAGCATAAACATGATGAAAGCTTGTTTTGACCTCAGTCAGTTGTTTTGTTTGTCTGGGGTTTTTCAAGGGGTTGTTATTGGTTTTTTTAGGTTTTGTTTTTTTTGTTTTGTTTTGTTTTTTTTTGTGTGTGTGTGGGGGTTTGTTAGTTTGTTTTAGCCTATCCTCTCCTGTTAATGGGAGCAATTGGCTAACCCATAGGGTATACAGGTTTTTCTAAAACTAACAACAGTCTAGGCAGGTGAGAATTGCTACTTTTCTGCCCAGAGATGGACCAAATTGAGAAGGCCGTGGGGAACTGATGCAATGAAGTCTCTTTGGGCCTCAGGAAGTCAATCGCCAACCAGTTGGTGCTAGACGGTGGCTCAGATTCCTGATCAAATTAATACAATGAGAGAAATTATTGTACGTCAGTGATCTGTGTAACTTTGTGTAAATCATCTTCCATTTATTTTTCTGATTTTTTTTTTTTATTCAGTGTTTTTTCTCTTTAATCCCTTAGTATTTCATTTACCACTGAGTTGCTTAAGCCAGTTTATGTATTGCTTGCTTCTCTGGAGTGAATATGTTTAGTAATCTCGTAGTACTCAAAAGTGTAATGATGATTGTTGGATGGTTTTTTTCCCTTCAGCACTGGATACTGAATATATTCTCAACCAGATGTTGTCAGAACACAGTCACTAGAGAAAGAGAAGATTATAGGAAACTATGGTGAATTAGCCTGACTAATTCAGTTTCTTGCTTGCATACTTCAGGACGTCTCACTCCAGAGGCTTTGTGTTGGTATTTGTTTTATTTTGAGAATATAGTTCCTTGTCTTATTCAAATTGGAAATGAGAAGTTTACTATCTGAAGTTAAACAGGATATTACACAGCTTGCGAACACCCACCAAGGAAGGATTTCAGAAGCATACGCAGAATCAAAAGTGGCGTTAATTTTGGATTGCAATGTGGTGATGTTAACTCGTACACTATTTTTCAGAACAGTGTTTTAAAACCAGTGTAGTTCTAGAGACAGACCACTTGTGGAACAGCTACCAGGCTAGCTCTGCCATACAGTACGGTTGGTTATTCGAAGCTAGGTATGGCAAGGTGGTTAGCAAGCTGTATACATCTTCTCACTCATACTTTACCTTTGATTTTGTGGTCATGCTTACTGCAAAGTAAATAAATAAATACCCTTGTCTAGTAAAAATTTCGGTAGCAATTGAATGTTAAATAAGGACTTTACATTCCAAGATTTTAAATCTTTTTTGCTCCACCTGTGTTGTACTAGTTGGTACTTAAAACTTGACCTTGTCCTCTTTTTTTCCTTCAGTGCACCAATGCCTTATCTAATTGGCGTCCACTTAAGCTTAATAGAGGTAAGTTTACTATTCACTTCTGCATACCGATAAGCATAAGGTGTGTGTGCCATAAATGATAATAGGAATGCTTCTGGAAAAATCTCTGCATAGAGAAGTACAGAATTTAAGTCTCAGGTCCTTTGCGAAGTAAAAAAATGTCTCTCTGAAATCTTACTTTTGAAGTATTTTATGGACACATATAAGTTCTACATCATAATTTCTTCCTGTGTCTATCTAATAGCTCAATGATGGGTTTTTTCCCAGTCTTTCTTAGCGGTTCAGCAACAGATTTTCCCAATAATAAAAGTTAAAATTTATTGTGGAGTCACCATCAATCAGAATTCAGCATCATTCTGATTTCCCAGATAATTTATATTCAGTCCCTCTTAAAATTTAGCCCATAACATTCATAACTATTAATTTATAACTGAGCATTTTTTGTCAAAAACCCAAGAGGTAGCCTTTTTGGATTTGAACATACAATGAAACAATAGAACTCACCTGAGAGGTAAGTAATAGCTGGGTCATAAATAGCTTTGCCTCGGTCCGTAACCATTTGATGAGACCATTAAGCCTATGTGTGAAGTCTGTTTACCATGCAGAGTAGATAATTTCTTAGGGAAATTTATTTGATTTACATTTCTGCTAAAGCAGGTTCTAAGGAACAGCTCACATTTGCTAAGCTGATGAGGTGGGTTCTCCTCCAGTCTGAGCCACTAGCACTTTTGTGTTTCCAAAAAAGAGCCTTCTGTCAGGTATACTTCTTAACTCTAGGCATAGCCTTATGTTCTCTCAAATCTGGTTCATATGACCTGCATACATGGATTGTAGTGTCTTGACCAGGATCTTTTTCCTTATTCTATCAGAAAATAATGGAACAGAAAGCCTTGCTCTGAAAAAAAAGTCACTCAATTCCTCCTTGACTGCACTATTCTGTGTTATTGTGGGACCATATAGAAAAAAGTTCCATCATTCTTTCATTTTTTTTCTTGAAAGGAACAAATTATTTAATTCTTAGCTGCTAGTCAAGTCCATTGATGGAAGATTGTTTCATCCATTTTTCTATAATACATGTCACATGCCTGGGACTTACATAAATCTGCAAATAGTTACTTAGTTTTCTCTGTTTTTTCATCTGATTATATGCTTAACATCCTATCTGATTTTCACAAATAAGAGAGAATGAAATGTTGTTATAAGATGTATATAACTCCAATATATTTAATTCTGTTTTGTGTAAATCTTGGTTTTCAAGTATTCATTTATTGAATGTGCTTATATTTCAGAGATTATTAATATAACCTTACTGTTTGAAGAAGAAGTGCTTTTAAAAGCTTCTCTGAATCCTGCATCTAATTCACAAATCCTGCAGGTGAAGCTCAGAATATTGTCTTTGCCATTTTTGTCCTTTGTAAAATCGTCATTTATAATGTAGCCCATGATAACAGAAATGCAGTTCCTGAGGATGCCATAATAAAATGCTTTTCCACTTTCTTTTTTTTTTTTCCTCCTTTAACAGAGAGTAAAAAGCAGATCACTGGAGGATGTAGTTTTGCTAAATGTTGACACAAACACTCTAGAAACCCCTTTTAATGACCTGAACAACCTACCTGGTGAAGTGGTGAGTCTTACGGATATTTAATTCTTTCTTTCTTATATAGATGCTTGAATTACTAGTAGTTATTTTTGCCTGGTTTTGCTGGTATAAAAGGAATAAGGGGGTGAAAAACACCAAGTGTAGACCACTACATTTGAGATTTTTAGCTTTTTGACAGTTGAGGAGATGTTGAATGGAACATCATATTTCTCATTGTAAAAGTAGGATCATAATTATAAAGCCAGCTGCATTCATTAGGCATAGCTGCTTTAAACGCAAAAGTCTCTTCATCTCATCTTAATCATTATATTACAAAGTAGGCATTTCTGTCTGCCTAGTGGCATGTCTTGCAAAAGAACGAGAGTTTTTGAAGGCAAAAAGAAGAAGGGGGCCAATTATCGGCTTCTGCTTCCCTGCCACCTGCCAGCGCTTTCCTTTTAATTAATGATCTGATGGCACTGGTCAATATAATAAGAAATGCTTGTACAGTTGGGGTCAGAAAATTCAGGCTTTGATCTTCTTCAACTTTCTGAAACATTTATTTGTTTTCTCTAAATTATTTCAGTTTTATTTTAATCTCTTCTATCCTGCTGAGGGCTGCGTGAATGAAAACCTATACTGTTTGTCATTTGCTTTGGCAGAGCAAAGACTGCTTACTTAGAATTCTATTTGTAAATTAAACTGCAAACCCAGTTTGTCATAAAAGACATCTGATCCTTTTGAAATGACGAAAACTGTCTTTTGTCTGTAAAGGATGATAAATTAAGTGCCAGTTCCTTCTGGACTTTGATCTTGCAGAGGGTGTCCCCCTCCCCTTCCCCCCCTTTTTTTTTCCTCCTTATTGCCTATAGGGGATCATACTCTATATCATTTTAAATAGTCACAAAATTCACTTACCTTGTTTTTCCCAATAGAGCTCTAAAAGAATTTCATTGTGAAACCACTGTTTTGATTATTTAGTTATTGATGCTTGAGCTATCACAAATGGTTGTTGAGATAAAAAATTTTATATGAAAATGTGAAATCAAAGAGTTACATTTTCTGAAATTCTAAATCATAAAACCTAACTTTCTTAATCAAATTAAGGTGCCGTAGTGACATACCGTGTCTTTTGGTTTTATTGGTGATTTGTGTATATTTATTACAATAGAAATCAAACTCTTGAGGATTATATTAATGTAATTTCCCTTTCATTTTAATCATGTTAAAATCTGGATTTTTAATAGGTCATCTGTTCAGTCTTTCCTCTGATTCAGTATGTTAGTGTATGAAGAAGCATACAAACATATACACTTACATGTAGGTACAGTGATTTTGCCTGTACTCTATTGTTCAAGAGTATAACCAGTTAAGTAAAAAATGAGTCTTTTCTGGTGTGTCAGTAATTTTAACTGACCTTGCATTCAGTGACTAAGGTTGAGGTTATAATGGCATGGAGGAACATACCTCTTGTCAAATAATAGCTGGACGCAAAATTGAGAATTAAGCATCATCTTCCATAAGATACTGGAAGTGTAGCTGGAGGTCCTTCAAACAGGAAAAATGGATGTTTGTGCAACGAAAGGGACTTCTCACGTATTTTATAGACGCATATTGGAATGATCTCTTAAATGAGTAGGCTAGCATGAAGAAAATAAGGATACAGATCTTCATACATTTAGAAGTATATTCTCCCCCAGGATATATGCATGTTACTGTCATTAATGTTAATGAAGGTTATCCACGTGTACAGACTATACAGTAGACTTAAAATATTTGATTCCATATCTAATATAGAACAAAACAGAACAACCTATAAATATAAATACAAATATAAATATATTTGCAGAATTTGAGGGGTTTATAATGAAGCTTTTAATTTGAATATTCCCATCTATTCCTGTACTTCAATCTGTAAAGCACTTTAATTAAAACAGCTTATTGGAAAACATGTACAATTTTAGTGGGAAAACCTGGGAACAAAAGGCACTGAAAATATCTGTGTTTGCCTCATAACATGACAACATGTTTGTCCTCCTTTTGCATTCATGAAGGCCAGTGCAACTGCTAACATCTCAGTTAAAAAGTGTAAGACGTAGGAGTGTAGAATCAAAATGGTAAGTTAGACTTAAAACATTAAAACAAATGTCAAAGATACTTGCACGTGAAACACTTTAACATATATAAATAAACTTCATAAGTATCCATACAAAGGCAGTAAAACTTTTGATGAAAAAAATATGGTGAGCACCTCTGAAGAGTGTTAAAATAGAATGAAGAACTGAAAGCATAAAAGAAGCTGTAGTCTTACTGTCCCTTTCAACAATTGATTCCAGGTTGGTTTGCAGCCTAACAAATGAAATGGAGTATTTTCAAAGAGTTTTCTAAAACTGTTTCTTGTGTCTGAAGGAAATTGAGTAATTATTTTCTTGATGAGTAAGCCTGATGATGCCCTCACAGCATAGGTATTTAATAGCTTACCCCTGTGTAAGTAACATGTCTGTTAAAATGCCCTGATTGTGTATTTTTTCATGATAAATCTAAGATTAAAAAAAAATTATTATACGGAATTATCTAATAAACTGTATAATAAATTAACTGAGATTTAAAGGCATTTTTAAATCATTCACTTAAGCATTTAAATTATAGTTACAGGCTAGATGACTTTCTATGCATGTGAACTCTGTTATTCTGTCAGACTGACCAGTGGTCTTGACTGTGCAAAGGTCAGTGGTCACAGTTGTGCTGAATTACCAGTCCTTTTTTCATGTGGACCCTCTGCTGCGTTGCATGCTGTAATCTTCTTAATGGCTTCATTCCAATATTCACACATAATATTTTAGATTTATTGACTGTTAGAAATACTACCATGCCAGTAGCAGTTCCGCTACTCCTAAGGTATTTAAAATTGGAAAAATAAATCAGTGAAAGACTTTCAGGAATCCTTTGTTTTCTTAGAGGGGGGAAAATCCCTCTTTTTTGGCTCTTCTGACAAGAACACTTGTTTTTAAATTTCATCATTTCACTGTGAATTTGTCTATTATCTTACAATTTAAAAAAAAAAAAAAGAAAAGCAAATAAGTAGCTACTTTGTGGGAGTAAATTTCCTTGTGCAATAATACATAGATCACCACTTTAATAATGTAAGACATTAAAAAAGAACATTTGTGGTGTGTATGAATTAGTGTAGACCATAGACAAAAATTTATAAACTTTGGGCCGGATCCTGCAATACCTGCTTGCAGTTAACTGACAAAAACGTAACTTCTTTGCTCAAATTTGAACACTTTCAAAAAAAGCTTAGAGAATTGAGGGCATTGCTTTTAGCAACCAAGTCTTATTGATTTCTCCATAGACAAAGCAGAAATTTATAAATATGATCTTCAGGCTTTAAAGGTTCTTAGCATCCTCTCTGGTCATTAAATATTGTTAACAGTAAAATCTACAGAGCTGTTGAAAGATGTGCGGAGCTTTTGCAGCATGTGGTGCCTACACACTATGATGCAATACAGAATCTAAACAGAGTTTTCGAGTTTTAGTTTTGAGATTCCTAAAGTCACAGGTTTTTAACACTGTTTAATTTGGCATTTGAATGTTACTGTTCTAAAAGTAGCATTTGAGAAGTAGGCTGTAGTTGACATAGAAAATTAAAGTTACTTTACTACAATTAATGGGATTGCAAATTATTTCTGAAAATACAATGACTAGTAGTATTATAAAGAAGTTATGGTCAACATGTAGCAGTGAAACTGAAGAGGTTTTTTTTGTGAGATTTGCTATTATAATTTCCTGTGTTTTCCGAATCCAAAAATAGCAAAAAATTATTACTAATATATTTTAGAAACTCAGAGCAGTTTGCTGTGTTTGCAGTTATGAGGCAACTGTTTATTTTGAATAAATTCTTTAAGTTGAGATCCTGTTGAGCCTCGATATAGTTTTAAAAGGTACACTATGAGATTAAAAAGTACAATTAATTTTGAAAACGTTTGTATTTAGTTGTTTTCATCTAAACAAGCATCTGTGTTTAAATGCTGGAGGGCTTTCTGAGATGCCAAAATCCTGTGTTTGTAGATAATATCAAAGATGTAGAAGCCCTTTCATTAACAGTATTGATTTTGAATCGTATCAGATTCCATTTTGTTGTAAGGCTTTTGTTTTGTTTCTCTTCTCTGCTGTCTTCTCTCACTTTCTCGCTGTGGAGAGTGGGCTTAATTTTATAGTGACATGATCTGATGGGGAACACCAAAAAAAAGTTTAAAGTATAACAACTGTCACTGATACCAAAGAAATACCTGGATATCTTGTTTTCAGAGATCTGGTAGTCATTGGGAACCCCAGTGCATGGTTCTGCATTTCTCGGGCAACAAATGTTTTGAAGACTCCTATATGAGCTTAAATTTGTATGTGTGCTTAAGATTTTGCAGGAGCAAAGTCTTTGAGTAATACCTATATGATATTATTAATGTGTTGTTTATGCGCAGTTCTATTCTTCTACTCACACGGATATTGAAGAGAGCTTAGTCATGCTTTTTTTCTGATCAGATAGTTACATTTTAGGAATCTTAGAAAGGACATAGGGTGATTATTTTAAAGAATGATGCTTTTTGTTTTGATGATCAACACAGTATGCTTCTACAATTTAGGTATACTTAATTCCATATGAAAGCTAAATCACAGATCAATCTCATGACTTAATAAATCTCTGAAAAACTCTTCTATTGATTTAAATCTTCCTGAAGCTCAGATTGTTCTTCATTGGTAGTGTTTAGCAATCCACTGAAGTCACCTTTCTGTGAGAAGCTGTTGCTAGGAGAAGACAAAAAGTGTTTGCTTCTAGTGTAAATTAATAAGACCATTTGTAAAATGGATTCCTAGTGTCTTTCATAAATAAATTTTAACAGCATTCTAACCCCTGTGGTTTGTTTTTTGAGTTATTTTTTGTTTTTTAACTTTGTAAAAGGCTATTTTGGCTTAAGACATGCAAAGAATGGGAGAAAGGAAGCTATGTATTTTAGTCATAGGTAGATGGATTAAATCATACATGAGGAAAAGATTTTGATAAAGATGGTACTTGGTATTATTTTTTTTTTCTTGATGTCAGAATTAATGTAATTTCTTTGAAACCTTAGGAGCTATTAATGATGTCACCAAAGGGATGTCTTGGTTTTAGGTTCATGGATCTAAGCAACCACAATCCTGCTGTGCACCAAGTCCTCCTAGAGTAGTTCAGATCACCCAGTGTCTTACCTATACCTACTGTATTGACTGTAATAACTATCACTCTGTCTTTGATTAAACTGTGGAGCTGGGAGAGCTTGCCGGTAACTTACTCAAAGGTTCAGCTGTGTTTGCCATCACTTGGTGTTAGGATAAGCCCTGAGTAAGCACTGTCCCTCTGCATGCATGTTTGCTTACCTCAGCAAGCAAACCGAGGCAGGTCTCAAGGGTGCTTCAGACTCCAATTGTGACAATGGGGAAATCAGGGCTGTGGCTCACATTATCTCTGCAGGTGGTTTTTAAGAGCACTGTGCTCCTAGTACTTCTGCAGAATAATCAAATAGAGCTCTTCCTGCCTTTTACCATTACCTCCTGAGAAAAGCAGAAGTTGGAGGAACTTTCTTTGAATTCCAGCATAGCATTTCTGAGGCTCAAACTCCCTTCAGAATGGCAGCACAAAAATGTGCATCTTATGTACACAGTTTTGGGCTGGAGAACCTGGCTCTAAATTGCCAGCCCATTGTGATGTTCTTAATATTGTTGAACGAATAACTTACGAATACTGCAGTGAAGCAGGAGATTTGTTGCTTTCTATTGTTCTTTTTAACAGTTTTTTGCTTCAAGCATCCTGTTTATTGACTTATGTTAGGGTACATAGGGCCTGCCAGAATTCAGAAAATCAGAAAATACCATTTTCTTTCACCTCTCCCACATTATCCAATAAATCCTCTGCTCTTACATCATCTTTACCTCCTTTTTTCTCTTACCTTGTCTTACCATCTGCTATAATTTCCCCCAAGCTCACAAGGTGTAATTTAGAAGAATGTAGATTTAAAAGAATACAGAGAATTTTCTACCTTTTCCCTCCCTTACATTTAGAAAATTTAGGCTTTGTCTGTCATGCCAGAGACAACATTTTAAGATTGACAATTCTTTTTTTTTATCTCATGTTACTGCTTATGTTTTCATGAAACTGAGCTGACATTGATGGGCAGATTTCCCTTCTACAAAGGATATGTACATTTATTTCCCCGGGGATTAAATTGACCTCATTTCTAATAACTTTGAAATACTCATGCAATCCAGAAAAAAAAAAAACCAAACCCCCAAAACAAAACAAAACCCCAAAACAACAACAACAACAAAAAAACCCAAACCAAAACTATGCATTCATTTTTTCAACCTTGAACTGCTTAACAGATTTTTGTACTCAGACTTGTACTTTTTTTTTTTTTCTGTCTTTTGAGGTGTAAGGACAAAACATAAACATGTTTTAGAAACAAAAAGATACTCATTCTTGCATGTATTTCTGAAAGAACGAAAGCTGTCTCGGTGATTGTGTTTACAATGTTTTGTTTAAAGAATAACTCTATTACTTTGTATTGTATTTAGTGACTTAAATGTTGCTTTATTGGGTATATTGCAATACAAAAGGATGTAGAAATATGTATTCTATATAATTGGAGTTGACTTCATTCTTCTAATGTCCCTCATGATGAAAACTTGGAGAGTGTACGCTATAACTGGGTATAATTCTACATATCTTTAAAGAATACTGCAATAATTTCAGAATAACAAGAATAACGTGATTTTTCTCCAAAGTATCTCTGAGTAAGAGTTACCTAAATCTAAATTTTCTTTTTTTCCCCTAATTCTATATAATCAGTGATTGCCATTTGCCAAGTAAAAAAAGACAGACCTCCTTAAAAAAAAATAAAAAAAAACCCCAAGCACTAAAATAGATTTTTTTTTAAATTATTTTTGTTTTGTTTTTTTAACTGCAGGTGCCTCCTAAGTGGTGGTGTTACTTTTTTTCCCTCCTTTCAAATGTTCTTATCTTTGAGGACAATTCTAAAGGCAGTGTAGCACTGAATTTACGCAAACTTCTCAACTATTTAACAGTGGTAGCAGGTACTCCCATGGTGCATGGGAAATTATATGACAGTAATTTAACTTAAAAAAAAAAATCCCTAAAACTGAATAGAAAGTGGCCATTAAGAGTCCTTAAAAATAAGCCTTTGTAGCACAAATAAAAAATATCCAACTGTCTCCATTCAAAACAAGTAGGTACATGTTGTGATTGAAAAAAATTCTGCAGAAAAGTGCCTCACATGCATTTTACTGTAAAATAATTAAGCTTATTTATGTCAAGAGGCCTTGGGAAAAAGAGCGTATAAACCAATTTGCATTAGCACTCTACCATCATCCCCTGCTTTCATTTCAATTAACAGACCAGCAGGTGCTCTTTGCAGTTAAAAAGATAAGCTATCAAGGAGGAGGATGAATTTTTGGCTGACCTGTAGACACCATGGTTTGCCTGCTGATTGGGTTCATACCTCGCTGTACCAATTTCTGAGGTGTTAATTTAACTGTTCCACTCTGTCATGCAGGTCTCGGCCTTGAAAAATAAACTGAAAAAGCAGTCTACAGCTACGGGTCATGGAGTAGCCAAGGCCTTTCTTCGGGCGCAGGCAGCACTGTTTGGATCCTACAGAGATGCACTAAGATACAAACCAGTAAGGCTTCTTCTTTACTTCTTTACTAATTTATGAGAGCATGGTCTCATTCTTTGCAAGAAAAATATGAAGTGTTTTAGCCCAGTCAAAGACAATGTTATAAATCTTACACTATGCTAAGGATACATTGGCAGTTTAGAAGACACTACCACCTCCTGACAATGAGTTATACTGAAAAATGAATACTCATCCAGCCAGCTATTTTCTTATTTGTATCACTTGTATAAACTATTTAGTGTAAAGTCAGATTGTATTAATGAAACTACTAACATGCAGTTCACCTGGTTTAATGTGGTGAAGAACTGAAGAGGCTGTACCTTTGACTCCATTGTTTTTCACTTCACTGGTCTAGAGACTTTGCTGTTTGAGGCCAGAAGCTTTTTATTTCCCAGCAGAAGCCATATATGAGTCAAACATGCATCTTTTCTCTCATACGCTTATCTTGATTCCACTGAGAAGTTAGCAGAAATGAAAATCAATTTCATCCCATCAGAACTTCAGATTTTGTATTTCTGCTATTTTGATAGTAGTCAGTAGATGAATGTGCCATGCACTTTCATCCTTTCTGGTTTATGAGGGTGGCACATATTGAGCCTATTAGAGAGAAAATAGTTTATGAGAAACAAGAGATTAATTTCATCAGTCAGTCCAGGTTCTTTTCTTATGGTATTTGCAAACTATTGATTTAGTTCCATCTGAGGGGGAGGGAGGGTTGGTGTGGGGTTTTTGGTGCTTTTATTGTTTGGTTTTGGGGTTTCGGTTTTGTGTGTGTGTGTGTGTATTGCTTTTGGTTGGACTTTTGGTTTGGTTTCTTTTTTCCTTGGTTTCTTTTTTCCTCCACTGATTGCATAGAAAAGAAGATATTTATGAAACCATTGTGGCCTGATAGAGTTTGTTTCGGCTTTCTTTTAAGATATGTTATTTCAGAATATCTCAACAAGCAGAAGTCTGCTGGCAAATACTGGCATGTCTTGGATTGGCATCAACTTGTCCAAAGACAAAGCATATTTAAAAAACCAAATTATTGTTTTGAGCTGCGTTCACATGGTTTTAACTGATTTTATATTTTACAGAAATTTTGTTCTGGATTAGTAGAAACTAAGAGGAGTTGTCCCATGTTTGTTCAGCTCATTCTACATATGCTTTTTCAACTCAGTTTAATGCATTGTGAACTGGAAAGTTCAAAAAATCAAGTAACATTTGACTGTATCAGCACTACTTCTGAGGAATCGCAAAACTTGTGAACTCATTGCAAAGAAAGTGCTAACCTTTGCTTTGGAGGTTATGGTGCTAGATCTAATGAGGAAATCTAAGCCACAGCTATGGGCTTTATTTACATTCTTTCAGGAGCTCAAATAGAATTCATGTAGAACATTTGTAGGTGGTATACTTAAATGAGAATATTTTCCTGTATAGATTTGGAATACTTTTGCTATAAGTAAGCTTGCCAGGTTTTCAGAATCGAGCACCAAGAGGTTTTGGGGTATCATTTTTAGGATCAGAAACATCTGATGAAAAATAGTATATTTAGATGGTTATTGATTGCTTGGAAATTGAAAAATATGTTTAAGTGAACTATTTTCCTTGCAGCAGTGTGATCTGTATGATTTTAACTTGAAACATGAAACAACTGTCATTAATATTCACTTTGAGTAAAGAACAGCTTTAATAGTGTCTGTACTCATCCAACACTTCACTCCAAACGCTGTTCATCACACTGAACACCCATTCTGTGCAACTGTTTGTTTTCAGCAGAGGACAGATTCTCCTCGGTATAGCAATATGTCTTGAGCAAACGTCTAGCAATTATTGAAAAAGTGATTGGTGAAAGGGAAAATGGGAAGCTTCAGGGGTTTTGAAGGGAGTTCATGGGACTCCAAAAGACCATATGGAAAATTTGACTACTTTAATACAGACAGGAAGTTTGACATATAATAGATAAAGGTGATCATATACGTTTGTGTAATAAATGATAATTAAAAAAATTTATCTTGGTAAAATTTTCCAAGAAAAGTGGAAATAGTTGTTTTTTTTCTGATTTCATCATGATACTGAATTAAAGAAATTGCTGAAGTTGATGTAACTGCAAAAAGTATTTTTGTAATATGCTACACCTTACCTTAGCAAAATAAGAGTGGATCTATGGAGTAAAACAGTACTGACATCCACACAGTGTGCATTTCTAGGTTTATTGTTGTTCTTATTTAGTCTGATGTTGAATACTGAATACCCATGACTAGCTGGAGCTCAATTTGTGCTTTAGTTTTTAATCCAGAAGGAATCCAGTTAGGTGGGGATGCTTGAACAAATTGCTTCACTGTAATATGGTGAATGACCAAAACATAATCCATAACAAAATATCATTAGTGAAATGGTGAATTATAATGTTTTGGTATATGGCCTCGTTCATGTAGAGGTCTACAATCCATTTTGAGATGTTGGGTGAGATACTCTGACAGGTGAATATGCGTGGACTTTGAGGGTGGTTTCTGGCAGTGGCAATGAGGTCATTCAAACTGTTTTGGTATAAGGAGCCCTGACACATACAAAAACAAGTAGTCAGTGCATGGCTGTACTCACTCAGCTAGCAGCTGCAGTGGGAGCCATTGTGCCATCTGCAGCATCAGTGATCACAGTTTTGACCACAAGAGTAAACCTACTGAGGCATTGCTATTGTGAGATAAATGCTTCTTAGATAATGTAAATGTATAAATTCAAATTATGTATATCAAATTTAAATTATGTATACTGGGTTGACAAAATTTAGCCTTCAACCTTTTGTTACTGTTGTTTTCTTTAGGTAGTCCAGCATTTGGGATTTTATCATGAAATAATATTGGATGTTCCATGTTTCAGAACTGCATGCATAGGTGGGAGTTAGATATAAGATTAACATTGTGCAGTTTGTGTCAATTTGTCAATCAATATACATGCAGCGTTGTGGTTTTTTTTCTGGCTGTTTCATCTTACACATGCTTCATGGGCAATTTTTAGGCACCCTTCCTTATATAAGACAAGACTCACGCCAGTCAAACATTTTAACAGCTCTGTGATGGTTAGGGAAAATGGGTTTTACATATAAACTTATGCAAACCTAGCAGATGAAAGTGAAGACTGGTAAATTTTTTCAATTAATAGTATACAGTAAAGTCAGTAAATAAAACACTGTATGATGTAAAGAATTCTTAAACAGGCAATATTCCCAGTCTATGTCTAGAGAGGGAGAGGTAGGTAACAGAACAAGGAAGAAGTGGAAAAATGATTACTGTAAAAGTATTCCCCATGATACAGCTTAATTTTAACATCATCAGGAAAATAAAGCAGAAAAATTGTTTGCTCCTAAGAAGCAAACATCAGGAAGAAATACAGGTGTGGGGTATTTTGTTTTTTGAAAAAAAGGTAATTCATCATGGTAGGACAAATACATTTCAAATGTATTTCAAATAAAGAAATCCTCGCAATTTATGACACATCTATTAAAATATTATGGAATATAAGCAACAATAATTTATTATCTGCTTTTGAAAAATTGTCTTTTCTTTAAAGAATTAGCTAACAAAAGATGAAGTCATAGAAAAAATATCACCTCTTTTGGGGAAAAAGTCCTCAAAGCTCCTGATGTTAAAACAAAAGAAATGAACCCTGGATAGCTTTAGTTTAAGTTATGATGGTTGTAACATCACTCATCAGAAATTGAAAAATGAAGAGCAAAGGCTGATGGCTTGCTTTGGAATGCTCAGCAGTAGGAGTTCATGGCCTCAGCAGTAGGAGTTCATGGTCTCATCAGCACGCCAGGGGTGCCGAGATAACTTCCAGCTCGAAGATAGCACAACCTGTCAGACCTCGCTTTAATTGAATGCTAACTGGAGTGCTTTGGGCCAATATTGACACTATTTCAACTACTGACTTTGGCTCTCGAACATATACAGATATTGCATTCAACGTACAATAAATCAAAATAATACAATTAAATGTTATATTAGGAAAGAAGATATTTCAGTATTCAGAATGCACCTGAATTACTTGAGAATGCATAAAATGATTGCTTGTAATTTAGTTTCAGAATGAAATCTTTTGAGGACAGGTATCTCTTGCAATCAATGTTGACTTCTTTACCTTTTCAGCTGGAGTTAGGCATAAAAACTACAGCAGAATATAGAAACAGAGAGAGAGAGTAATGAAATGCCAGAACACATTTGTGTTTAAATCCAGAAGCACCCGTGTATCTATTATAACTACTTATTGTTACTTCCATAAGAATTTTATTTTACATGTTGAAAACTATATTGTTTAATTTGTCTTAAGGACCATAGTAGCCATTATTGTATGAATAGGAGTTGTTGCAGGGTGGAATTGTGACTATAAGAAATATCTGCACATCAGAATCTTTTATTTGGGTAATTGCAAGAAATTTTCAATTTGTTTGCAATTGTAAATGGCACCTTCCTGAGTAGAATCATGGGTCATACTCAGTTATTCCCTGGCCTTTATCTTCAAAAGTTATGATAGCAGATGAAATTTCAGCTTTGTACTCCTTTGGTTTTAAACAGAGGACTTTTAATATCAAAACCAAAATGGTCTTTTAATACTTTGGTGATGGTTTTTTTTTTGTTTGTGTGTTTGTTTTAAAGTAAATTATACAAAACTGAAGAAGCTATGGCCATACCTACCAACCTTACACTCTTCATGTAATAAGCAAGAGCTACCATATGAAACAGTATTAATTATAACAGTAGTACAAATGTGAGTCATCTCATGCTAGAGCAATATGAATGTTTTCTGAAATAAAGAATTAAAATATACTTCTTGTTCAAGTTAAATATCACTAGATTTAGAAAGCACAAACATTCCTTCTAATGTAAATCATTTTTCCTTTTAAAATGATCACACTGTTTTAACTCACTGTTTTCATGTTCCATTGAGGTCTATATAAATAGGTTGCTTAAAAAGTGAATGTAGCTTAGATTAAGAAATTCCTGCTGTGTGTGGCAAGCTATGAAAGGGGAAGGAAATTCTATAGCAACTGTTGTTGAAAGAACAGATATCCTGTTTGGGCATAGGTTGTTTGGTGTTAGTATTAGCTGTCTACTTTTCAGTACAGAGTCCCCACTGGGTTTTGATCGAACTTGTTTTGAAAGTATATTGCAGATCAATACGACAGGAGCCATTTGATGGTCTACTAGTTAAATATCAGTGGAGCATTCCTCCAAAACTGAGTTTCTAAAGGTACCTGGTTGTATTTGCAGAAATGAGAATGTTATAAGCCTTATGTACAAAAACTCCTCGAGCTATATTTGTTTATATTGATTCAACAATTTATTTTTTAAATAGCACTTCAAAAGGCTTCATGTGTACATTAATGATCTTGAAGATTTGCTAAAGTTTTATTTGGAAAACAATTTTGTTGTTCAGAGCCTTGTACAAATAAAAGAGCTAGAAATTAATTGTATTATTTAGTGCAGTTTCAGTAAAGTTACAACAGGTACTCTGAGAAAACTTCAGTGTGGAATTTCTACAGGTTTCAACAGATGTTCTCATTTTGATGTGCTCAATAGGTGGGAGCTTTAAACTTACTCAAATTTTTAAAGCAACCTTGGTATGAGTAGGTTCAAATAAAAGATGACTTTTGGATGTGAAGTCTTTATAGATATAAATAAATTTTCAGCTAAGGAATAGCTTTGGTTATTCTGTCTCTGAATACTGATAAAGGAACAGATGCACCAATGTATGAGTGCTTGCTAAGTATCTGAAGCATCCAGTGATTAAAGGAAAGTATTTGGGAAAATATTACAGCCATGCTCTAAAAATGTGTGTTGAACTACCATTTCCTGGCATTTTGTTATATGACTCAGGCAGAGGAGAAGTGCCATCAAGGGTGACTATCTGATAGCTTGCTTTCCCCAGGCTGATGTGGAAGGGGTAGCAAGCATGCCTGTTTTCTGCTGAGAGATAACCTCTCCTTTTTCTCTTTCATTTTTCCCAAGACAATTGGCAAAGTGACAGTGAAAGCATAGCTTAGTTTTCATTATTTACAAAATATACTATTTAGAAAACTATTTTCTCTCATGTTTCATAGTATGTCATGAGCTATCATCTAGTTAAGTTCTCCACTCCCATAAAGCCTCTCTATTTCCAGAAGACATTTCTTTATGTAGCAGCAATACATATATATGTAAATAAAAATAAAAAAAGGAGTTGTTATTATTTGCTGCCTTGAAATCTTTTTGGAAGAACTACAGAACTGAGAGGAGAGTCTGCCCTCAGGAGCACTGTGTCTTGTACCACCATGTCTCACTGGAGACTATTCCATTTGTTTTGATGCACTTTTTGCTAAGTAGCTTGGGGTCATCTTCTTAAGACAAGAGTCTTTAGGAGCTCATGAATAGCTAATGCAAAGTGGGTCAGGAAGGCACTGCTGTTTAAAGCACCACAAATATTTCAAGCTATTTGGCAGATCCAGCATGTCCTGCATGTGTACAGTTTTCATGAGTTATCTTGGGATAAGAAGTAGGTAGTGTAAGTTGGTTGTTTCTCCTAGAGACTTGATCAGTGAAGTGCTACATACTGCATTGAGGTGGCTTTGCGTATCACAGCATTCCAGCTACCCTGTGAAGGGGGAGGAACTATGTTAGGTGAATGTATAGCTTCTGGCTCTTCCCGGGAGGTTTCTTTTCTGAAAGAGGTTCTGTAAACAAGTAAGGATGTAAAACTTAAAACCAAGTTAAATATGAACTTAAGTACTTTGCTGAATGGTATTGTACCTCTTAAGAGAGACTTAAAACAGGGAAGCTTTTGATAGTATGTAAGGATTTAAAAATGTCATTGCAGTGTTTTTACATTTCCTTGGATCATACTTGAGCTGTTTAAAAACAAAGTGCAAGGTGTAAAGAGCAGTTCAAAATAATTCAGAGCCACTCCACTAGGTCACATGCAGGAAACATCTTGTGATGTTCTGGGAGCACATAAATGCACAGTCAGCCAGAAGGGTAGGAAAATAAAGTGAAGTGGCACGTGTGGTTAAACAGGGTTAGGAGGAGAATGCTGTGCTGGTCATGGGCATGAATATATTTGTCTTTAACGTGGGTGGTGGAGCTATTGTCAAGATCAGTACACAGCTGTGTTTGATCTTTTCTGTTTTGAATGGCTGTGGTCTCTTTTATTCTGTTGTGGGACTGCACTGTTATATGTAGCTTTTGGGTAGTAAAATATTCGATAGCAGGTTTAGGTGTGGCATTTTGTTGGATTCCACATTTTCTGTCTTTCAGACCTTTGGTAATTGTTTCTAACCTGGTAGTTATTTTGGCTTTGTAAACTTGGGTGAGAGGCCTTTTGGCTTCATGATGAAATCAGTTCATGTGTATTGATCACTACACAAACTTTGTAATATTCCTATAGTCTATCCAGTCATGCCAAAAGCTTCAAGTATTTATTGCAAAGTATTGACAAGAATAACAGTATTGGAGAGAATGCTCATCAAAAATGTCCAGTGGTCTGTGCAAATGAAGTTAGCAAATTTTAAATGCAATTATGGGCTAGCATAGAGTCAGTTTGATTGTTTGTAAGTGATTTTATTAGTATCTTTTATTTTTAAATAAGTGCTGTTTTCAGTAGTAATTTTTTTCAAAAAACAATTTTCAATGGGTACTTCTTTATCTTTTATCGAGGTGTTCTGGTGCAGGGGTTTTGGTAACTATAGGCTATGCTCTTTTCTCATGTTATGGAAATACATTTCATTGTTTAAATTTTAATCTCATCTGTCAAGACTTTCTCCATAACAATGTTCCAAAAAGTTTGTAGCTTTTGTTTTGTATAAAAATAAAGTAGATATTTTTTTCAATAATGTCCTGTTAAATCAGAAATATATTTATCAATCTTCTTATGTTTGGTAGAATAAATGTAAGAATAACTTGGTGCAGACACATATTTTGGTCTAAATTAGAGTTACAGTTTAAGTAGCATTGCTGATTTAACATGCCAGGGAATCAGAGTAACCCTGAACAATAATGCATGTGAAATTATTTGAAGAAGTGGACCTGCTCTTCCTCAAAATTTGAATCACTTCCCTGAAACTATTAATGAAGAGTGCTATAAAGGTAACATGAATCAAGTGTAAACCTCTTTAATTTTTCCTTCCAGTGCGTGTTTTATAGGCCTACAAACCAGACACTCAATTGCAAAATGTATTTTGAGAACTATTTCAATATTGTATGAAGATTTTGGGCTTTTTGTTGTTGTCTAAATCTGTTTAATTAGATGCATGTTTATCAAGATTGCTTGAAAGGGAATAATTGCATGTATTGGTTATTAATAAATGATTGTGTAATGGAGAATTTAAAATAAATTGGCATATTTCTGTGCTCTAGTTACCATCTAACTTTTCCTGCTTAAATTTTTTAGGGAGAGCCTATAACATTCTGTGAGAAGAGTTTTGTGAAGCATCGTTCCAGTACTACTAAGCAGTTCCTGGAAACTGCTGTTAATCTTCAACTCTTTAAACAGGTATGAGAGGGTAAATGACCCATGTTTAATGATTTTCTTGTAAAACTTGTACATATTTAAATACATTTTCCTTTCTGTCAGCTTACGAAATTCTGGGATAAATTATAAATACATTGTGTACAGAAAATATTCTCAGTTTTGTTGTATTTTTAAATCTTCAGTTATAGCTAAAAAGCAGGGGGAGGGGGAACTCAACAGAAAAATAACCCCAGGATGCAGACTCAGTGCAACATCTCTTCAGAGCCAGTCAGCTTCTTATCTAAACAAGAAAAATCATGGATCTCCCAGCTTGATGGTTGAACTTCATTTTCAGCTGTCTTGGCTCCTAACCGAAGAACCTAAACAACATAGTGTTTACTTAAATTGGACTTCAGTGGGCTTTTATTTAAAAACTGGATTCACACTGTAATTGCAATTTTCATGGCTAGGCTTTTTGCAGTATGTGCATAGAGAATGTTACAAACCCAAGCCATAGGGATGGCCTGAAGAATTTCTGGGTGATCTGTTAATGCAGATTTTGAGCTAATAGAGAACAAATTGTTGATGTCTGGCACAGCTCAGTAATTGTTTTATTACAGTCCTTGAAATGAATTTATTTTTTATTTATTTTATTCTTTAACCATTTTTTCTCTCTTATCATCACATGACCCGTTTGCATCAAAAGGGTGTTAAGAATCTTATTACTAGATTTTTAGTAAAATCAAGGAAAATCTGAATGAAATCAGATGACTCATAGAAGTATGTATTTTCCTGCAGATATCTGGAATAACTGAGGCACAGGAGTTCATGTTTAAATAAGCTGGTGGACTCCCTTGAAGATATACTGCCATGATAGATAAGGGAAATTCATTATACATAGAATCTTCTAATTTTCAAAAAACATTTGGTGTTAATCAGAGGCTAGTGTCTAACGTAAAGATTTATGCAAGGATGATAGTTTGTAGAAGTCCTGTGAAAATATGTTTCTCCTAATTGTATAAAAGTTAAGGAAATAGTGATCATAGAGTGGGGCTCCTTTAATTTTACTGTGTTTTATTTTATACATTAAAAAAATGTAAGTAAAAATATAATAATAAAGAATAAATCTGAAACATTTTGAAACATCCAGCACATGGTTGAAAAGGAAAGAAAGAATGGAGTAAACTGTATTGTTTATGTTTTGCATATCTCACTGTGTTAGGCTAGCATGAAACTTTCTTAATAGAAAGCTGTTTACAAACAATGTTTCTAAAATGTTTTCACACTATTGCTACTAAAGCAAGACCTTCAGCTTAAGAAAAAGTCTTAACTCCACTGAAATGAATGGGCTTGTCCATGTGGCTCTGTACTTACCCATTACATTTTAATATGTGTTCAATTAAGCAGAAGAATCAGTTTACAGTTTGTTTATAGCTTATTTTAATTCTATTTTAACTACAGAAAATAATATATTTTAAAGGATTAGGAAATAGTAACAATTTTGATGATGTGTGTTGTTTAATAGCACTACTAATAGTAGGGTTTTTTTCATTCCTCTAGTTTCTGTTGCAAAGGCTACTCCTACTTTTTCAGTTAATCCTCAGCCCAGCTGCATCTTCTCCAGTTTTTCCTACTGACGAATGAGCTGTTTTCAAAGTTGTTTGTGCTCAAAAGGACTAAACTGTATTTTACTTTGTTCTGGAAACTTTTAAGCAGAAAATAGTTCTTAGAAGCTGCCTTAAATCTAGACCAAGCAGAAAATAGGTACTTTAAATGCACTTTTTCCCATAACTGACAAGTAAGCTTTATTTTTGCTAGTTTATAAAATCCTTGTTCTCTCCTATTTTCTTAGTAAGTTTTTAATCCCCAGCCCATCCCCTATATTAAAACATGCTAATTCCTCCAATTCAATCACTGTTTTAATTTTGGAAGATGTATCTTTTCACCAAAGTACCAGGAAATCGCTGTTGGAATAAACTGTGGGATTAATTCTTTGTGTTACTTCCATTCAGATTATTTTAATCTTCAGCATCATCTTGTTTTTACTGTGTTGAATTTTTATGTTCTTTCTATTTATGATAGCCCCAAATGTATTAGGACATGCTAGTCTTTTGTGCCAAAATCTTAACTAACCTATAAATAGGATCATTCCCAACACTTACCCATAAATACCTTGACCAGTAGCATATTTTTTTTTTCATTACAAGCTGTTAATGTCTTTTTAGGCCAGTCCTTATCCAACCTGAAGTTCAGGTGTACTGTTCAGGTACTCTGCTTTTATTTAATCTAAAATAGTATTTTGAGACGCATGAAAGAGATTTTTCTGGGCTATAGATAAATTGCATTTCCTTCATCTAGGAAAGTAATTGTTAAAGAATCTGTGAGAACCAGTGTTTTGATAACTCATATATCTTTCCATTTACTCATTTACACTTTCCCCCCTCCCAGAATCTATTTGTAAGTCTTATGAAATTGTAAAGGACAAATGGCAGACCAGTTCTTATCAGAACCTTTGTTTTTTAAGTATTGGCACTGTTACACTTCAGTTTAACTGTGTTTCCTTTACCTCGATAGACACAATTATTTATTTATTTATCTCCAGAGGTATGTGCTGGCTTCCTTAGAATCATGTAACAGAGCTGAATCTAGGGAGTTCGTGACTCGAGATTTATTCCTCGGGTATTATAATGTCCATTTCTGCATCTTATTTTCATTAACATTTTCATTCCCTTATTCAGCATCGTAAGTCTTCACTGAAAATCGAAGCAGGATATTTTTGGCAGGGACCATGCCTATATTATCTTTTAGCCTCAAGCCTTTCTCTCAGACTTGCAGAGACATCTTTTACATCAGGTTTATGACTTCACATTTTGGAAATTGAAAGGACTGTTTATATTGCTGTGATAGAGAATAAAACAAAACATACATTTTCCAGGAATTCGTAGAAGTAATTTATGATAAACACCCTGATAGGGTTCACAACTATAGGGACATGTGAACTTCAATTTGCTGGCTTTAGTTCTCTAAAGCTGTCTTCTGTTCTGAATAGATTTAATTATAAAAATGCTGGTTATAGTTATTCTTAAACTATTAGGATATTTAATAATACTAAAATTCTTTTCCTTAAATATTCTTATTTCATGATTAAATATTCTGTGTATGACAGTTATTCTTTAAATTAAATGTTTGTTTTCTTAATTTCTTAATTTTTAACTTAAACATTTAAATGTTTAATTAAATATATACTTATGTTACTACTTTTCTCACTGGGTTTTTTTCCACATATTTAATATTTGTACTATTATGTATGCTGTCTCTATATTATCTTCTTTCAGAGCCTTAGAAAGGCTCTCCTTTCATGAGGGTAGCACTGGAGGTAGCTAATCTTTATTTTAAGCTGTAAACATAAGCAATTAATAGTTGCATCTTACATGTCACATAGTTCTGATGAGTGTCCAGGGAAAATATTAATTCATTCTTAGTACTAACATGACCCTAATGCTATAATATCTTGTTAAATAATGTAATTACATAAGTAATGTAATCTGCAGCATTTACTGGGGTGTGTTCCTAAAATGGTGGAAAGTGCTAACTAGAAAAATGTATAACGAATGCAGGATTAGGACTTGAAGAATATGAAGTCTTTGAACAGTATTGGTAATTTCTAATTTAATTTATAAACTTTATGAGTTGAGCTCTCTTCTTGCAAGCTATTGAGCTGTTATTGTGTGGAAATCATATTTATAATGATGCATTTGCTTCTACTAACTTTTGTTTTTAGTAACGGTTGAATAGATTTGGAATTTTTACTTCTGCCTAAATAAGTTATTTGGTTTAGCACACAAACATCATCTCTCCTCCCCTACCCTTTATCACCTGTGCAACAAGATCTTCTGAAATGAATATAGTCTATATTTTGTTCTTAAAAATAAAAATTTTATAAGTGTTATGGTAATTCTGTCCATAGTCATCTAAAAATCCAAGAGTAGCACTGGAATTACTAGTTTTTCTTGGAAAGTGCTAATCAACCAAGGGCTCTCTGATCTCGAAGCAAATGCATTTCTTGAGATAGCTATAGTTCTCCAGGTCTTCCTTTTTTCGCATTTTCAAAGTGTGTGTTATGGTTCCCCTTTCCAGTCAGTGCTAACTTCACTCAACTGCCACAACTTCTCAGTAAGATGGATAGTAGCTTAGCCACTTTATCCACCAGTTCCTTCAGGACCTGTGGATGCATCTTATTGGGTCCCATGGACTTGTGCACCTCCAGGTTCGTTAGATGGCCTTGAACCTGATCTACTACAGCAGGTGGTTCTTCCTTCTACCAATCCCTGCCACTGCTGTCTGTGACTTGGGGCAGTGTGGCTGGAGCTCTTGCCGGTGAAGACCAAGGCAAAAAAGTCATTGAGTACCTTGGCCTTCTCCATGTCCCGAATAACCAGGTCTCCCATTTCCAGATGGAGAGGGCCCACATTTCCTCTAGTCTTCCTTTTGTCACCAACCTACATACAAAACTTTCTTGTTGCCCTGGACATCCCTGGCCAGATTTAATTCTATCGGTGCTTTAGCTCTCCAAATTGTGTCTCCGGTATGTTTTTGCTAACAGTTCTGTTTGTCATTATTTACATTAAATACTCAGTTGGAGTGATCCTCTAAAATTTAGTCAGTGTCTCAGCCTGCTGTTGATAGGATTTATCAAATGGTGAGTATGACCATGAATCTTATGGTAGTTTATAGTATGGAATGAATTCATAACCTTCCCAAAAGAGATAACGTCTTACAGTTCAAAGGCTGGGGATGGGACGGATGCGGCGTGGTTTGTTTGGATTTTTTTCCCTACAGCAGTAGCTAAGGATGCTCTTATCTCTTTTTCTTACTGTGAAATAATCCAGTGATCCCAGAGTGGTCTGACCATGAACCAACCTATTTGGAGAAAAGCCAACTTGGAGTAAAATAAAAAAAAAATAAGGAATTTAGACAAGAAAGAGAATGAAATGGTTACCTTTGTGCTCGCCTTATTCCTGCTGCCAGAATTATTTTCTGGTCTGAGCAAGTAATTTGTTTCATGTCACTAATCTGTTCATTGACAAGCATAAGATTGTCACTGACACTGTTTGGATAATCTGTGGTAAAACATGATATAGCCAAATAATTAATTTTGGTTAGTTCTTATGTACTATATAGCACCAGTGAATAACTGATAATTCTTGCTAGAAGCTGAACTGTGTATAACTGGAAAAATGCTTTCTCACTTTATCTCTCAGGCTTGAGTTAGCCTTTTCAAAACAAAAAGGCAGGGGTTGCTTCTTGAAAGAATTTTAAACCATTAAGTACTCATTGTACTTCTTTGAAGCCTGGTAATACTGGAAAAGAAAGTATTCCTACTTCCAAGATGTTTAATCATTAATTATCTTATTTTGACTTTTCCTGACATATTTGGATCATTTCAGTCTTTGTACACTTATATATAGATGTGAATCCATGTGCTCATGCGTCTGTAACAACAGAAGGGACAACAAAATGTGACTTCTTTCTTTCTTTGCTTTTTTTCTTCCAGTTTATTGATGGTCGGCTATCAAAATTAAATGCAGGAAGAGGATTCTCGGATGTTTTTGAAGAAGAAATCACAGCAGGAGGCTTTGGTGGAGGTATAGGATTAATTTGGGTGTACTCATTGACGCTTGCTCTTTGAGAGCTGTTCAACATGATGAAGTCCGTATGAAGACAGGCTGAGAAAGTTGGGGCTGTTCAGCCTGGAGGAGAGAAGGCTGCGTGGAGACCTCATAGCAGCCTTCCAGTATCT
>JANHGB010028209.1:0-20298 GCA_026283785.1 Coracopsis vasa | reverse complement strand
TTAAACAGGGGAAGTTTAGATTGGATATAAGGAAGAAATTCTTTACTGTAAGGGTGGTGAGGCACTGGAATGGGTTGTTAAGGGAAGTTGTGAATGCTCGCTCCATCCCTGGCGGTGTTCAAGGCCAGGTTGGACAGAGCCTTGGGTGGCATGGTTTAGTATGAGGTGTCCCTGCCCGTAGCAGGGGGGTTGGAACTAGATGATCTTAAGGTCCTTTCCAACCTTAACTATTCTATGATTCTATGTCCTGTAAATTTTAGAAGTCATTAATTTTGTTCCTGTTTCACTGTTTCCATTCATTCTTGGATTTAGCCTACAACAAATGACTGCTGGGACACTTACTAATATGTGTCTAGTTACAGCAGTATAGTAAATGAAGATATTTTGGTTTAATCCAGTAAAATAATACTTAATTTTCGGTGTATGATGAAATATCACTGTATTACTTACATTTTTTACTGCACATTTTTATAATATGGTACATTCTGTCAACTGTATTTTTAAAATTTTGAAATTTGTGCTGCAGATCTTTGCTAGTTATGTTTTCCATAAACTTCTTTTTTCACATCATTATTTCTGTAGTGCAGAAATCGGAGTGATTTCCCAAATTTTTAGACAAATTTTATTTCTTCCACTTGCTTTAAAAAAAGAGGAGAAATTTTTTAACATTTGTATGTCATGTGAGAAGGGACAATGGAAGTTTACCACCTAAACATAAATATTATTCCTTATGTTATTTCATTATGTTCACTGACAATTCTTATAACACTTTTCGCATTAGCTAGCTTACAAAGTTAACCGGTATAGAATAGTGCGTGCTTATTCCATTCCTGATTATTAAAGGATTATTGGGTGGATTCCTGTTAAACATTTAGTACAGCTCAATTGTTATGTATGCATGACAGCAGAAATGCTATTTTATGGTCAGTCTTGAAAGTAGTTTAGAAGCACCAGTCTCCCCCCCAAGAAAACATTGAGTGGTGCAGAGCCATCTCTACCTTCTGCAAAACATCTTTTTTATACTCAGAGTATTTAAATGGTTTTTGTTCAAGATTTTCACTGTCTTCTCCTGCCCTCTGTGTCTTGTGCTATGATCTAGCACATAATTTGTGCTTTTTTTTCTTGATTAGCGTGGGGTTAGTTATAATGAGATTTACTTCTTTTCTGCCTTTTTAGGGTAACTTATGCTTCTCTGTAAACAGATTTTAGCCATTGAGCATCCATTATTCAGATAGGTGATGTCAGTATTCAAAGTTTTCTTGCTGACTGCAGTTAAGGGGTCAGGAGGCTGCAATAAAACTGCAATAGAAGTTAGATAAAGCTTGTTTCTGGCTGTGTCTGGCAGCCTGTGAACCACGTCTCACCTGACTCTGCTCAGGAGGGAATGCTCAGCTTTGCTAGCAGTTCTCAGTTAGATGGCACTGCATGTGTACTTTTCGAGTCAGACAAGCTGTATATTGCCAGGCTGTGGACAAATTGCTTAGGGCGCATATTCAGTATTTACATAACTGCTGTCTCATTATCGTTATGAAGTGCAGGGCTAACAATATGTATGCAATTAAAGGTGACATTTTGTGAGGCTAATGGTGTAGAAGCATGATCTTTTTGCGGAGTTAACTCCCACCAACTTTATCAGGAAGCCCAAGGTTTTAAACAAACAGGTGAAACTCAGACTTCAGAAAAGTCACAGAAAGTTAGTGTAAGGTACAAGCTATGAAAAGGACAGGTGAACATATTCTTAGCTATAGAGAGTGTTATTTCAAAATTACTGAATCAAGTGAAAAATGTTTAAGTAATCTCTTTTTTAATTTACTTTTTTCCAGAACAGAAAATTAAATGGGAAATTGGAGAATAGACATAGATTTAATTAGTTTTTATGAATCCCCCCCCTTAAAGTGGTCAAAAAGAATACAAAAAGGAATTTGTCAGCCTTCGTCATTACAGTTCTCACTTAAAATTTTATTTTCCACAGAACTATACATGTAACAGAAGTATTAGTTCTCAAGAGTTTTATGTAACTTTTAATACAAGAATATAGCAAGAATATAGTGATGCAAGGCTTAGCACTTGTATTTCTTGTAGAATATATCCATTAAATAATTTGTAATCACATGGATTTTACTAGTTGGTCTAATGTGAATGGTGATAGTATAAGGAAAACTGAAAACTTTTGAACCTCTCATTTAATAATAATTTATTTCAAGTAGTCAGCATTTTCTTGCTAGTTTTAGGAAGTTCAACTCTAGCTGGGGGTATGCAGTGTTACTATGGCCTTTTCTGTAGATGAGTATCCATTTTCCTCATTGCCTTCCGTAAAGTCTTTCTACACAACTAGAAGACAGTTCAACTTCTTGTTGATTTTCTCTGAACTCATTTACTGATAGTCATAAGCTGTGACAGAGAAAGCTCAGATGTGGAAGAAGTCACTGTTAAGGACACCACAAGCCAGATGCTGTAGGAATATAGTTTATAAGAATTTGAAGTTATAAAATGTCATATTAGAGAAAGTACTTATGATTCATTGAAATTCCATTAATGCACTAGCAGTGGTTAAATGTCACCTTGTTACATGTTATTTGTGTACTACTTTCTATGGTGTTTCCAGGGAGCCAAATCGAAGACGTAAAAAGTGAGCCATGTTTGTTTGCTTCAAGTTGTGCTTTGTTGTTCGTCCTGGAGATAGGAGCATCATCATTATCAGGCTTTCTCCTTTCTAAGTGACTATTGCTTTCACTTGCACCATCATTCGTGAGAGTTTGGCTGTCTTGAAACTGTAAAGAATTTAGTGGAGTGGGTGAAAGTGCCTGATATGAGTATAAACAGCTCATTTTTTTCATTTCATTGAGAAACTTGAGAATACCTTTTACAATGATCCAGTTAGTTCTCAGCCATGTTCTAGGAGAATGTTTTGGCTTTCCACTAGCCACTGCAGTAATTCCACCTTAGTTAATTGGTTATTGCAAGGCTTAAGAAGTTTTGTGAATTCCTGTTAGAAGTTTGTAATGTCAAGGATATATCAGTATGATCTTTTCAAAACAGATAAACTCTCTGAAACTTTGGCATTCTTGCCTCATCTCGTCTGGGGTTAGAAAGAGCTCCCAGTACTGGAGCATTCAGGTGACTGATGTATTCTAAAACTTACTCAAGGATCAGGGACCCAATCTTTGGTGTTCAACAGGAAATAGTATTAATTTCTTCATCAAGTGCTCGGTAGAATTGAACACTTTATAGCCAGCTTAGTGGCGCTGTAGTCCTCAGTAGTTCTACAAAAGCCAGTAGCTCTCACTTGCCTTTTAGAAATTTTCCTTTGTGAAAGAAAGTAGATACGATTCATAATTTAAAAGGGCTTTTTCCTGCACAGGAGTGTATGGTTGTGCCGTAATCCTTAGACTTTTCTCTCCTTTTTCCTTGGGATGGTACCATCTGCAGTCCATGTAATTTTTGTACTTGAAAGTTTGCTCAGTGGGATCATTATGCATGAATTCAGTTCATTATATCTTGTTCTTTCATTGGAGATGTGTTTTTCTTTTTAGACTTTTTAGCAGAATGTTATAGTTAGTGTAGTTTTAATTTATCTTTCTACCTCAATTGGAATTAAAAACTCTGTTCGATGAAAAGAAATTGAAAGCTTGAAATAAGAAATACTTACGGGTTTTTCTTGTGGTACACATTCTTATCTTTACATTCCTTGACTATTTGGAAAGAATAAAATTAGTGAATAATCCTCTAAGGCAATTTTTTATGCAGATTGTGAGGAGGCTTGAAACATTTAAAGTTTTGAATGTACATTTAATTGTGTTATCTTTTACATTTCTATTTCAGGAAATTCAAGATCTTATCAGCAGTGGATGCACACAGTGAAGGTATAAGCTTGGTTAAGTAATTATACTGGCTATCCTTTTCTCTAAATCTTTGTACTTTTACATACATATATGTAATTGTAAAAGTTTGTTTATTTGCAAGGCAATATAAGTGCATTCTATAATAGATATCATGTGTATGGTTTCTGCAATATTTCTTTCTTTTTTTGAAGGTTTTGTTTTTTTCTGTAAGAAGCAAACAGCCCCATACACAAAACAAATGCCCAAACCCACAAGGTTTTCCAGTCTATATAGTCAGGGAACATTGCTTTCTGTATCATGTTACGTTCCGTAACTGTGAATTAGGTGTGACAGCAGAATTTGATGCAAAGTTTATCACTTCTACTAAATAGCAGTTTTGTTGAAATGGATTTGTGCAGTTTGGCTAGCAGAAGACCCTTGGTATAACCTTGTTATTCTGCAGGATTACTAAAATATATTATTTTAGATTAAGAGAATTCTTGTGTGATTAAATGAGAGAGTTCTTTCTGTCGGGTCAAAGTGTTTTTAAGTTGCATAATAAATATGGTAGGAAAGCATGAAAAATAGCCATAACTTCTGAATTGATTTTGAAATAATTACAATGAATGAAGAATGAAAATACATCATTCTGTTAGAATGCATTGATAAATGTGTCAGCTATGATAATGATGTACTGTAACCCTTGTGTAGCTGCAGACAGCAGGTTGGGGAGCAAACACAGCTGTGGTTATTCTTACTGATTTAAAAAGAAGATGGTTATTTCTCTAAAGTACATTGTTTATTTTTCCTTGCTGTTGTCTTAAGGTTGACTTATGTTAAAATATTACTGAAGTACATCTTTTCTGTCTTTCAGAAAGGCGGTGCACTGATCAACACTGCAATGACCAAAGCCACTCCGGCTGTGAAAACAGCATATAAATTCGTAAGATCTTCTATTTCAAATAAATAATACATAAAAATACTGCAAATTCCTGCGACCTCTCATTCTTCCTGAATAGTTAAAAACCTTAGCATTTTATAAATGTATTGCAGAAAAACACTTCAGCCTGTAGAAAGTTTTAGCTTCATTTATTTTCTCATATAGCACTAGGGTTTAGAGTTGATTTGGTCTCCCAGATAGAGTGTAAGCAACAACAGAGATTTTCAAAGCATCAGTGTGCTCTTTTTGTTTCAATTATAATGTATGCTAGAAGCTTATTTGAATATCATTTAGATATTTGATACACAGCTGTAAATTCTTCCTAACCTAGTGACAACATGATTGAAATATGGACTCTGAAAATATAAATTCTCATTTACACTAAAGTCCTATAACCCAGCACAGGCATTAAAGTGAGTGTAAAGCATTTTACAAATATTACATTTATATGTAATATAATTATAGTGTTATCATATATAGTTACATAGTCTATAGCGTTAACATGATGTAGAGATCTCTGCTCAGAAGATGTATAGTTCCTGCTGGACAAATGGAGTCCTGGCTTACACAGATGCAATTTCACTTTGGCACTAAGTGCTGCACTGTTGAAAAGATGTGGCAAAGCATCGGTAATATGTGCAGCAAGTCTCTTCTATCATCTCTCTTTTAAAGATGATACTAGCATACTCATTTTTAACTGGATTTAATGCTTATACTTCTGAGCTTAAAAGATCTTGTTTTCAAGGACTGTCTAACCAATAAAGCATGTGACATTATGTGGTACTATGCAGTATGGGAAAACAGCAATAGTGTCAAATGAAGTAGGAAGTATTTTAAGGTTGCATTTTTAGTATATTGGAAAAGACTTTTGTCTTCCTTTTTGCTTTTCAAAATGTTTCACTAGTTGGATGCATAATAAGTAGTCCTAAATAAATCAGTACATCAATCTGAGCAAGTGTATTTTCAGTAAAGTTTTCAAACAGAATTTTTAATTTTACATCAGTTGGAAAACACAGCAGTCATGGAGGAAAACAGGTAAATAAATTAAATATGCTTCATATTCATGGATTCATTTATAATTTAAAAAATGGTTCATTAGCAGGTTATCTGCAAATTATTCTTTTTCAATTTGCACTAGCTTAGACTGTGGTTGTATGATCTTCCCCCAGCCTTCAATTTTGATAGTTATGTCCTTAATAATAAAGGTTCTTCAGAGTGAACTTCTGTGTATGCCAGGAAACATTGGTAATTTTTGTAAGGATCTATGCATATAAGGTATTCAAATTTATACTCCATTTAGATTCTTATGCTGTTGCCCTTTATGGTGCCTTCTACTAGTGAAATGAAATAGGCATTTCTTAATTGCTAGATAACTGGTTGGTAGCCTTGAGTTATGTGCTTGGTACCATTCCTCAGTTAGAGCAAAACACTCCAAAATTCATCCAAATGCTGTGAGCATGATCTGGAAAGTTTAAAGTGTCTCTCAGGTTAGCATCTGCTACATGGCACCCCATTGTGCTGTTATTGAGCTTATAGATGTATGATTTAAGGATCAAAAAGACTGTCTGAACTCTTGATTCGAGAAAATGATTTTCTTTTTCTGAAATCCTGTGTATAGAAACTCAGAAAAAATAGGTGGCTTCCACATACTTATGCCCTTAAATATATTTTTTAAAGTCTTATTTTCAAGACAACCTTGAAGACTTTTGTAGTTTTTTTTCTGTATTCATGTAACAAAGATACCTTTTTTTTTCTGTTAAGGTTAGGGGTTTTGGTGCTTTGCCCCACCTCCACCCCCCTTTTTCTTTTTCTTTCCTACCCCTTCTCTCTCCTTTTTTCTTCCAATGTTTTTAAATGTAAGTACACAATATTCTATATTGATAATTCATTTCTCTATTCTTGGCTGTTTTCTATGCAACAGTGATTCTTGGCTGCCTGTTTTAATACGCACAGAATTCTCCCCTAAGTAGCAGCACTACACTGTTCAGCAACACTGGGCAAAATCTCCATCTGCATAAGAAATCATTTCTGTTAAGATTGATGTTGCCCTGCAAGTTGCCAGACTGGAACACTGTAACAGTCATCTTAAAAATCTTAACAGTTTTCCAGCATGCCTTACTGCTAAATACCCCTTTAAATTTAAAGGACAATTTCAAATAAAGGAGTACATGACCATTTTTAGCCTGACCTTAGTAATATTGGAGAATTTTTGAGTATGTGTGTTTTCACAGCATTGGGGTACATGTACTGGAAAAAAAGCCTTAATATACAGGCAAGGCATAAATATAAAAAATATACTGACAATACACATATGAAATTTGTGATAAAGGTTATTGCCCTTCTTTATATCACCAGGTATTGTTTAAAAAAAAAGGTAAAATTAGTATGGCATCATAACACATGTTCCATGACCAGCCAGCATTTTGCAGAGGTACTTAAGTGCATTTATTTTTCTAGGCAAAATATCAGGCAAGGCAAGGAATAAAAGAAGTGAAGAGTAAGTTAAAACACAAGGTAGGTAGTACACTTTTTACTTTCTCACATTGATTCCGGTATCATTTTGAAGCTTATACTTTACAAATCACATGAGATTTGTGTTTTTAATGACTTTTGAAATATGCTTAGCCCTTTGTTCAACAATACATTTTTCATAACGAGCCCTCTGGCAACTATCTGTCATTCTATGCATCCACTGAATAATCTCTTTATTGTTTGCATATTTTATCATGGAACAACAGAGGTCTTCAAAGATACATTAACAGGATGTATGTTTTCATAAAGTTGATTGCTTTGATATCACAATTGAAGCCTTTGCTTCAAGCTGAGAATTTGAGAGGGGAGCGTCTTACAGTGCAATGTATTTCAGAAAGTGTAGTTGTTCTTTTTGGTTCCATAAGATAGGTGAACAATGGCAGTGTTTAAAAAGAAGGAATAATTTCATTTTGCAAAAGCAGCCTTGCAAAAATATCAGAAAAGATGGTTTTTAGGCATTTTGCAGCTGCTTTTCCTATTGAAAATTTTGTTTCCACATGAGATTTTTCTGTAGGGAGAACGATCTGGGTTTTAGATATATCTTATGCTATTTTAAGAAAACTTTCAAAAATATTTCCTAGACATTTGAACAATTCATTTTGTAAATGACAATGTTGATAATTCAGCTTCTTGAAAAGCTAAATTTGATTTTTCTTACTACAGATGGTATTTTCATGACAGTAATAGATTGTGGCAAGATAATTTTGGATGCATTCTGCATGCATAATATGGAGGGTACTTTGCAGATAATGATTATAAATAAAGGAATTTAAAGCTGTTTTGTTGCATAGGAGAGTGAGGAAGAGTATGGAACTTGCAGTGCTGGTGCAGTACGGACTGCTCCTGTCTACACATTGCATTGTGAGAAAAGAGCAAACTCTGAAAAACGAAGACTGGCACAGGTAAGGCACCTGAAACTCCTGTTCTTACCCACATATATATGAGGAAGATTTTTGCCACTTAATAGCAATTCGTCAGTGAACCTGTTTAAGGTTATTTTCCTGTCTGTGCTTGGATAGTGCTTAACAGACCTTATAGAAATACTCCTATACTGCTGAATGGAGGAAAAATGCCATTCGTATTTTATCCCTCTTGAGAGGGGAAAACCCGGGAGATGTGTAAGAGATTTAATTCTTAAATGCTGTTTTTGGTGAAGGCTTCTCACAGAAAATACATTCTGGTCTATTCATAGATCTGTGTTATGCTATCTTTTTTTGTTTCTTATAGTGGGGCACATTAATTTTGTATTTATAATAAATTGATTTGGCAGTCATATGGCCATTATCTTACATAGTTATGATTTATTATATTATTAATAAATCAGCTAGATATTTTGGTGCCAATCTCTTGTCCTTTTGTTCTGTGAACCTTTCTAGTCTTGATTTGAAGTAACAGGTGTAGCGTCTCAACTTTGGCAAGTGTTTTCATGTCTTTGGATTCATGTTGACAGTTTTATTTCATAAACTAATTTTTTGTAACACATTTTTCTGGGAATAAATGCCTGCATATGTACATATTTTAATGTGTGGGTGTATATTTTATATTGTTATTGCATGTTTTTAATACATGTAATAAATGTTTATATGTGGATTTTTAATGTATGTGTCTTCCTCATATGAGAATTAAGTACAGAAATTCAGTCCAGCTGATCTAACAACATTTTGTTTTATATTTGAGGTATTGCAATGATAAAAATATGAATTGTCTTTTTAATCAGTTTTTATCTGTAACGTGTGAAAATTTAACATAAAATTTTTGCAGATTATTGCTAAATTATGTTAAAATTGTACATTAATATTAGGTCATTATTTTTAGTAGGGTTATTTATAATCCAAAGACTAAACTTTCTGCTTTGATTGTTTAGGTAGGTTTCACTTTGTACGTGTTTTTTGTGATTTAAACTGTGTGTTCCCGATATACTTTTATGTCCGTACTTTTATGTACAGGAGCTGTGGTGCTAGAATTCTTTTGAGAATTTGTGTTCAGATTTTCTTCACTGATATCAGAAGAGAAGATGCACAAATCTAAATGTATGAGTGCAGAGCTCTCATGTTAATAACATGAATAGCTCTTCAAATATTTGTTGCTAATAGATGATTGTCTTCTTAATACATAGCAACTCCCCTCAGCCCAAAAAATTTGATTGTGTGATATACTAAAAAGCTTTTAATATAAGCCAACATTCACAGATTAGTGTGGGTGAGCTTACAATTGTATGTATCTATGTAAATATGTAACACAAACGTTACCCTTGTAGTCACTGAATTTTTAGAGTCTGCTTTTATTAACGAAATCTGCAATAATTTACTGATATAGTAGTGCTGCATACTGTTAGGTACAGGAGTCCAGGGATGTGAAGGAATATTATTTACCTTGGTACAATTAAACATTTCTTTTGAAGGCCTGTGTTTGGACAGAACAATTTAACTTCTGTATGCTTTTGTGTTCATACAGCTGTATACAGCTAAATCCTTTAATATCATTGTTGCTGTTTCTACCAATCATCCTTTAGTTTTGGAAACAAGACAGGAGTGCATATCAGTCCATAGTTTTGTTTTAATATATGCATATACACATGCATGTTTATGTACTTGTATTCATATGTAGGCTTTATTTACTAGCAAAGCTTGTAAGTAATAGCCCTGCAATTTTGCCCTGCTGAAGGTCCTGTGTGTTCTCCCCAGCTCTTGTCCCAAATGTCGCATGAGCTCACTGAGCAGGAAGGAGCAAATGGTGATCGCTGCCCAAGAAATCTGCTCACACATAGTCTCCTTCACCTCTCACTCATGCTATTCCCACTTTTTCCTCCTTCCCAAAAGCAAAGAAACCAAAACGTTTCTAAAAAGAAAGTCTACTATTGCTACTCATATTTTTTCTGTTCATGTTAAGTATTTGAACAGGATAACATAAATGCAAGTTCTTTACCAATAATTGGTGATATTAAACTTGACATCCAAATGAAAACATATATTTGAATTCACAAGTGCATGTGTATGAGAGAGACTGTTCTAGTACTGAATCTGCCATTTAGAAGTGAATTTCATAGGTGGCTGCTGTTGTCAGGCTTAATCCTTTTTTCTGTAACTCTTTCTCCTGCAAATGAACCTTTCCACCTAGATTTCTGAAATGGTGCCCATGAGTGTCTATAGCAGTGTAAGGATAGTGCTAATGTGCAGTTTGTGCATTTTGATGTATATTTAAGGTAAGGATGAGATAGTAAATTGCAATATCAGTATATTTGAATTTACCCCCAAAATATAAACAAAAACAAATGAAAGAGATTGCTTTTAATGGACATCTTGCTTCCAAACAAGGGCCACATCTGCACTTTATTACTATTCTCTTCAATACTGAAACATTTAGAAACTTGTAAATATAAAGAATTTGGTATAATATTTTGTCATGTTATGTGCATGCGTTAAGCTTTTCATTCTCTACTTCTTAGAAACAATTAACCATAAATACTAATAGTTACCGAGATGCTGTAAAACATTTACTTCAAAACATTGTGTGATATGAAATTTTGCTTCACTGTAAAAGATTATTTTAATAATTTATTCATAATAGGATTTTGGGGTCTGGAAGGATGTTCCCTTTACAATAGGAAGTGAATCTGCTTTTACTCCAACAAATAGTAGTTTATTTGTGGGTCTGCTAATTAGTACGGTTATTTCCTGTTTTGTTGATGAGGCCTTAATAAATGTCAAGGGTACAGCCATGAAGATCTCCCAATTAGGCTTTGCGTTTGTAAAACCCAACCCCTTTGCTTTTGTGTGAAGATGACAGTTCCAACTGCAGCCTCAGCCTAACAGGGCTCAAGGGAAAGGATACTTCTCTGGTTTTATTGAAAACAAGGCCAGTTTGGCCCAGGGAGAATACCAGCACTGGTCACAGTGCAGAGCCATTTTTTACAATGAATATTTACTAAGCTTTATCACTGCTGTCATAGTGGGTTTATTGTATTTTCTCTTTTTTTTTATTCCAGATTGGCAATAGACTTTGAAAAAATTAACAGTAAATCAGAACAATTTATAGCACATAAAATAGCTGTCAAGGCCTAATCAGAGGGTAAATAATTGTGTTACTGCAAACTGTAGCAATCAGCTAGCCCTCCTATCATTTTCATTTCAAAAGTCCTTCCTGAAGAAAAGAAATAACAGGAGTGCCATCCTATGTGCCTGTGTGCCTGCGCATGTGCGCACACACAATTAATCTTTGCCTAAGATGAATTGTTCTATCTCTGTAATATTCATTTGAGCTTACTCTTGCTTAGGTTAGCTGTTCTAGGCTTTTTATACGGGTGCGAGCTTGACTATATTGCAAGTCAACATTAACAGATGGATTGCCCTAAGCAAGGGAAAACCACAACACAAAATCTAGTGAAAGTGGAGGACTGAAGCTTTTTATTGTTAAGCCTTATTAAAACCTTGGCATGTGCACTGCTGTTAACTGTTTCATGCCTAGATCTAATGATACATCTCTCCTACATTAATTAGGTATGTCGAAGATATAAGGAATTATCAGCTAAAATTTTTTAAATTAAAATTAATGCAAGGATGAGATTGCTTCAGCTCTGCTTGCGGTATCTTACCAATGATATAGCTGGCTTCATTTAACTATTGATGAAGAGGATACGGCAGTGCACATATTAGACTACTGCATGTTCAGTTTTTGCCTAATCTATTTTAATTCTGTTTCATTATAAGCTCCTGGGTGATGCAGATTTCTTGGTAGACAGGGGCCTAGATGTAATGAGGACTCTATAAAATTGTTCCAATTAAATGTATTATTAAAAGGTAAGCATGTTTATTATAGGTCTGGATAGAATTCCAGGAAGATCTGTTTGATTTCATGAATATGATCTTTGTGATTTTACTGTTATATCAGGTGATAGGGTAGCTTATAAAAAATGGAGAATTTCAGGATGTCAATAGTCCTAATGTATTCAAGTGGCTAATGAAACATTCTTGAAGATTTGCAGAATACCAAATAAGAACTACCAGTTCAGTTTATAATTAGTAGGATAGCAGTGCCCCATTGTCTCTAAGGAAATATATGTAATACCTGTACCTTTAGGTATGCACTACCTTGCAGCTGTAATGGAAACAGTATTTGGTTTCAAAGTGTGGACTTACCAGGAATCCGTATCTGTCAGCGCTGCTTTAAATGTTTGTATATAGAAGAAAACAAGTGAACTACTTCCCATGACTATGCAGGATCTAAATACAGTGCCTAAGAATGTTTTACGAACACTTTTGCATAAGCAAATAAAAGCCAAGTTAGACTAAACTTTTTTCTTGATATTTTCAAACAGAAGAGAATTACTATATTTATTCTGGTTTTGAAAGCTTATCGCAAATGCAGCTTTTAAACTTTTACTGAAGTGTATCCTAGTAACTAGACAATATATAATTTAGCTTGAAGGTATACTTGGCCTCTGTTCAACAAAGATAGCAAGTGTCAGGCAGGAAGATGTGTTCAGAATAACCTTACCTTCAGGCATGCCCAATTTATCAATACCCCTACAATGGCCAGTAAAATGAATGATGTAATAATTAGCTACAGAAGGCATCCAGTAACTGATTACCCTCCTAACCTGAAAAAAGTGGTGAGAGTGGGTTATTCTGAAGACACTTTTTTCCTGGGAAGATGAGAAGAGAGGGAATTCTTGTGATACTGCAGTGTTAAATACACATATTCTGTGACTGGAACCCCTGTAACAAAAAACTCCAGAAAATAAACAAACAAAAAAAACCCAAACCCACAGACAACCCCACAATACCTTCAGAGACATAAAAACTCTGATTAAGGGCATATACCTGTATCTGGATTCAGACGATGTGCTTAAGATCACATCTATGCCCAGCATCCACAGATAATACTGATTATATAGCTGAAGGTTCTGTCACTGACTGAAATATTACAAATTGACAGATGTCATAAACAGCAAGAGGTAGTTTTTAATATAAATCATGTTTTGTTTCTTTAAAATGTAGGTTTGAAGTAAGCTTTGGTTTATTAGTATATTCTGTTTCTTTAGATAATGTGTTATCATTTGAAAATATTGTAGATTACATTAGTTTCCTTTAATTTGGAGAAAAATCTTTTGTCTCGGTGTGTCAAGTAAGATCTCTTCATTCTGCGAAACACTCAGATTTCCTTTTAATTAAAAATGAAAAAGCCAGGCAGGAAAAATTCAAATTGTAGATTACGAGAGTGCCCTCTTGTGGCTCTGATACCTTTCCAGAGCAGTATGGGCACACATGCATCCTTTGCCTTGTGTAAACCTTGCTTTTTATAACAGAGCCCCTCTTAGAAATTAAGCAATACTTCCTTTCTTTTTTTTTTTTTTCTTTTTTTAATGGAAAGATTGGATTTTGTGCAATTTAAACATTTAGATGCTTTCAGGTAGCATGCATAATACTGTCTTCAGGAATATACGCTTCTAAGGAGAGGTATAATTACAAGATGGCTCAAACCTTCTCCCTCGATAGTAGATACAGCCTCTAAACAGTGACAGTGACTGATTTGAATTTAGTCAGTGAACACAATTGAAGAAAAAAGGATGCAGTGTAAGTTTGTAAAGCTTGTTTGGTTTGCTTTAATTCAGTGTGGTTTTAGGTGAGCTTGCCTCTTCTCTGCCTGACTCTTCTCACCACGGTCTTAAGTGAGGAACTGTTGCAAGTCTCTGCAGAAGACTTCTATTGTTTGTTCTGCACCCATAAACTAGCGTAAACCTTGTGGCTGCCTCTTTGAGTTTTGCAGTAGACAACACTTGAGAAATCTCTCCAATAACTACCATGACTCCAGTTAAAAAAACTAATAAAATGCAAGATAGGGTGCTGGTCAGGAAATCACTCTGGAATTTTTTGTTACCCTTTGGCCATTTCGTGGAATGCTTGAATATCTAGGACAAAGTCATCTACCTCTTATTTATCTGCTGAGAGCGAGACATTTAGACAAGGAAAAGGTTTCCAGATGCTATTTCTGGCTATTATTGTCACCTATTTTAGTTCCTAACAAATACAAAGGCAGCCTTTCTGAGGGTAACCTACCAAGGTTTCTTTGTTCTAAGGATCTGAAAAAAAAAAGCTATTTCACAAAGCACCTTCAAAACTGGATGAACCTTTCTGTCCTCAGTAGTTCATTGGAATAACTGGATTAGTTTTTTTAACAGGAGAATTTATTGACATCTAATGTAACAGTGGTATGCTCTGCTTTAATTTGCTGTGTATCTTCTATCTTCCATGGGTCGTGTTTTGACTCCACCTAGCCAAAGCAGGGAGCCAGAAGAAACTTAAGCAAGTGACTGGGACCTGTATCCCAGCTTCCATGTTGCCTTTGCCTTCTGGCTTGAAAGTTAAAGACAATTAATTAAAGAATAAAGTTTTGCTGGAGGCAAAAGGAGGGAGAAGTAGAAGAAACAGGAAAAGCCGTTACTTTAGGGATCTTGGTGTCTCTGAATATGAAAGCCCAGATTCAGCCCAATTTTAGATGGTACTGAAATGCTGAAGTTAGCAGTAATGCTACTTCAGGCTCTTTCTGCAGTATGTGGAGAGAGAGGGGCATGACCAAAGGGCGCTCAGCTCACCTAGAAGCTAGATTGCATTCTGATGATGCATCTCTCCTGCTGTTTATTGTGTAATTTAGGCCCTAAAATATCTGAAATTAGTGAGTAGCATCCAAATCTGAGTGCCAACCAAGTTCCTTAGCACTGTGTAGAGAATCTTGAAGTCTGGAGGTACATGATTTTTATATTTAGGATACGTCCACATCATACATTTTAACTCCAGTGGTTTTGGTAAGTTTTTCTTTGAAAAAGTCATGTTATCTGCAGACAACACTTCTAGCAGTGATTTTACATGTGATAGTTCTAATCTAAGGATACAGCACACATTTGAATCAAAAGATCAGCTTAACCAGCAGTCTCTGTTTTACCTTTTTAAGAATTGTATCAAACAGGTAGCATGTTCCAGGCAGATGAACTGGGTTTACAGTTGTACAGTTCACTGAAGTTACACACTGTGCACCTGAGTTACTTCCGGGTCTCTTGACTTTGCTGTTATGTCAAAACAGCATTCTCTTTTCTGCCTTTGTGCATAGACATGGATCAGTTCTACTTTTCTGACACACGATCCCCCTTATCTTCTTGCTTGTCTCTCCACTGTGACCCCCTCAACTCTCCATTCTGTGATTTCCCTTACCTCTAATCGTTGAATAAACTTAAGGCACTGATAACCATCAGAAAGGGAAAATAAGTGATATTTTTCATAGTTATTGTAACTGGATGTTCTGCCTGATGAATCTGATTCTTAAAATCACCCACAAAAAATTCCATAGAGAATACTTGGTTAGAAAAAGCTGCTCACTTCAGTTGTTGCAAATGGCACTGAATATCTCTGCGTCCTGTTTTAAAAGACTAACACTTGTGCTTGTTGCCAATTAAAGTGAAGCCAGGCTGCCTTCGGCTCATGCATTCTCTGCGACTAGAATGATGTGTGGCATGGTGCCACAGTGTGTCAGCTTAAAATGGCCTTTTTTGCTAAGAATAGCCTCTGTGCCACTGAGAATGAGTGAGATCTGGCTATTTGGAGGTGATACCTGACTGTGGGCAGCATGGGGCCTTGATCTGATTTAGAGGGCTAGGAGATGGTGCAGGCTTCCTAAGAGAAAACAGTTTGTAATTCTTCTTAGAAAACAGAAGTTTGTTTGAATTTTGGAGAAAAACATAACAATTTCTGAAAAAATATTTGCAGAAGCATAATTAGTCCTTAAAAATCAAAAGCAGTGTTGCAAAATTCTCAGATATTGTGTGTGTTCAGGTGTATAGCATGCATAAAAGGTAGGAAGCCTGGAGTTTGTTAATTTTTCACCAGAGTAATTTAGGATGTAAATAATAATATGCTATCCATGACTAAGTATCTCAAAAATCTATCATCCTTCCTTACAGTAAATCCCACCTTGGCATGGATATTAATGTTTCCTTTAACATTATAGAAGTCAGTGAAGATCTCTGTTGCAGTACAGCTTACTTCTCATTTCAGAATGCTGTGTCCATACTCTTTCCTACACATTTCTGGTTGTCTATGTGTCTAAAGAGATTTTTGTGGATTTCCTGCTCTTGCAGGTTCTTTATTGTCACAGAAAAGGATTTGTTTCTGTCACTGGGGGACTACTTGTTTTCTCTGTTTCCCTATCATTTTAATTAACAGGTTCTCAGAACTGATGACACTCGTCTCATGGCGTACAGCTGTGGATGTTTCCAACCACTTCATGTTCTTTCAAATACGTCATCTATATGTCTGAATCTGTTAAAGCAGAGAATGTTTCTGTCCTAAGAAGGATGAAGGGTTTTTTTTATTCGACATAATAGTTTTTAAATTATCCATTAGTCCTGTGTTGTTGTAGTTATAATAATAACAATTATAATAATAGTAATGGCAAATGTGACACCCTATATAATATCTATTTCATTTATATCCAGGACAAGTTTTCTGATACCAGAGCATTATTTTTGTGAGGCACCATTACTTTGTGTTACTTTCTGTGACTAAAACCACACAAGTAATTTCTTTGAAGGGATTTCTTCTAGAAATTAATCTAGAATTATTGCTTGCATCTATCCTGGTCTGGTGTTCACGGAGCTAATTGGTATCCCTGGCACTATTTAAACTCATGTTCCTTTGTACAATGTCCCAGAAAAAGAAAGGCATTAAAGAAGAGAAAATTTAGAAACTACTACTTTTCCATATCTCTTCTTTCCTTATTATCCCATCAGTCTCAGCTCTTACACTTAGTGGAGTGTAATGTGAAGTATTTTCCTGTGATTTCATTATCTATTGCTTTAGGTCTTTAACCAGAAAGGAAGGAAATGGGTTGTGCTTAACTATAAAGTTTGATTGAAAGATCTTTTGCTTCCATACTGGAGGTGAAGCCATAATTATGTCTGTGATTGAGTTGTAGAGGACGATAGGTAAAATAAAATACTGAAGCATAAGTAACAGCAGATTTGCATTTATTTTGCTTTCTCATACTGAATAAATAATCTTTAAATTTTTAAGAAAGAGGAAACAGTACTTCATAGATGTAAACCATAGTAGATATTTTTCTTTTCTTGAAACTTTATACGTGTTGATGTATTGAGTAGCCAGTAAATGTGAAATTATGTGTGTGCTGCCATTTATCAAAAGATTATTTGTTTCTCACTTTGAGGACAATTAATAGCAGCAGCCTTGTTAAACTTCCTGTCTCAGTATCGATCAATAAGCGCTCATTCAAGAAAGCTGTGCTTCTGAAAGGTCTAGCATTAAATAAAAAGTTGACATTTTAAAGATTGACTTTCATGCCCAATCAAGAATGTAACCACCTTACATTTAAATCCTTTAGCATTCATGTATTTTGTCTACATTTTTGTTTCAAAGTAGTACATTTTAGGAGGCTACCAGGAAGCAGGAGAGAACAGTTTTCTTGCTTTCTTTGTTTCCACCCATATTTATACCTTCTTTTTCTAGTTTCACTGACCAGCATTTATCACAACTATATAGTTAGCAGACCATTTACAGAATGAGATTTTTGAAGTGGATCAGAAACCAAAGAGGATGTATACGATGTATACAATTAGAATTTGTAGCCTCATGCCAGCTGCAGTTGTTCTTTGCTGTACTTTATGTACAGACTTGATGGTTCAACAGTGGCTTGTGGCGAACATGCACTTGTCTTTATGTTTGTTTATATATCTTGAACTCTTTTCATATTCTTAGCAAAGTGAGAGATGGGTTCTTGCAGTGCAGTGTGCCTGAAGATGAGAAAATTTTGATAGAGCAATAGTTAAATCTCTGTTGGTGTTTTGATATAGATACATTAAATAATGCATTTATTATGTAAGCAAAACTGGTTGGAAGAAGCAAACCAACTGAGTACTTTAAAGAAGTTTGTTGCTTCATTTTATAGAAAAGACCATGACAGCAGTCTATTAAGTCTTTATAAAGTTCTGGAGCAGCAAGAGAGGAGTGTTGCCATATCATTTCTTGCAGTAATAAATTTAAATGGTCTGGTTGCTATTAGAATACTGATCAGGAAGGAAACAGAAGTCTGTCCTTTTTTATAAAAAGGTATAAAAAAGGTTACACACTTCAAAATGCAGAAAAGACAGAAATTAAAAGCTTAAATAACTGCAAACAGCAGGGTACGTCGGTAACGGAAGGACTTCTTAAATGACTTTGACAGCTTTTGCAGGTGCACATACTATGTCACTTTGCCTAGTGGAGCATTGAAAAAGATTTATGTTCTCCTTTTGGAATTTATTAAGAGTTTCTTTCTTTCATTTTCTTTCTTTGCAAAGTAAGTCTGGACATCCCCCTCCCTTGCAGTCGTTTTTATTACAGCTCCTGGAGGAAAGTCACCTATTTAAAAACATGTGTTGCTTGTTGTCTCCATGGCTAGCTCACAGAGCTGTAAACTCTGGAGAATGTTGTTATTTACAGCCACATATTTTCCTTTCCTCCCCCTTTTGCTTTTTGTTTTTCTTTCTATGTAAATCCCATTTTATTTGTTTTAGTTCTTGAAAGTCTTCCTGGACAATTTTGTACCCCTAAACATTTAAATTGGTAACAAACATTTTTTTTCAAAGAGAGAGTCTGACCCTCAGGATCTAGAAGGTATTGTTTTGTTTATCAACACATGCTCTCTTGTGCTCCTTTCGATGATGTTGTTCTTGCTTTCACTAACACACTTGCATAATACTGTTTGTAGATGTTCTGTGGGGCCACTGCTGTGCCTGTGGTGTTTGCAGATTCTAATTAATTTTTTCAGTTCCTGTTTCAAAAGCACAACCTTTCCTCTTTTATTTTTTTAATTATTTCTTGTTTTCATTTTATTTTTTGAAACTTGGTATCTCTGCTCTTTGAAACATTCTTTATTATTTTGACAAATAAATTAGGATTATCTTGTGGGATTTATTCTATTGGCAGAGTTAAGCCATCTACAGATGAACAAGTGCCAGTTTGGTTTTGTTTTCTGATATTTCTCAACATTTTCAAAGAACCTTCTTTCTTTCAAAATCTTGTTTGTGTTAGTAGAAGTAAATGTGATGGCAGCATCTAATTCTGATACAAATTCCAAGGAAGTGAGGCATAGACAGGGTTTTGTCTTCCAAGAATCAGTCCCAGGGTTAAAGCTTTAATTACAATTAATATTGTGTCAGAATTTTCTTGGGGAAGTAGTGAATTACCAGAGTTACAAATATGAAGTATTTTAATTGTCCCAGTGAAGATAAACACTTAAAGCAGCAACTTTTAAACTGAAGCAGTGACTGTAGTTGTGTCGGTAATCAGTAAGATAACCACTTATCAATATCATTTGTCACTTTAGTTGCAAGCAGTGATATGATTGATTACAATACTGATGGGGATGACATGAAGAACACAGAAAACTGGGAAAGAGTTAGAAATATCTAACTCTTTATCTAACACAAAACCTCAAATGTTTCTGTGTTCCACCCTATAACTTTTGCTTGGTATGAAACTTAGTTTGGGTTCTTTCATAATTTTTGATACTCTAATAATGATCTCATTTTCCATCACCTGTTACTTGGTTTAACACAGTAAGAATCCTCTCTTGTGGAACAAGAACATGTGTCAGTTTGTAGAGTGAACATTGTGACATTCTTGTCAATAATGAGTGGGAGAAGGCGGATTTACAAAGAGGGTCCTGGTACATGTAGAACACTGACAACATCTGTAATAATGTGATGTACTGAAATCCTCACAGTACAAGATTTCTAAGCTTCTTGTAGTCTGAAATTAAGGCCGTATTTCTTCCCCATCAGGGGCTTGTTGCAGGTTTAGGCATTTGGTGAACTACATGATGAGATGTGGGCAGTAGCACTTATTCTTGCTTGTGTGTGATTTTCTTTAAAGTTAGGTAACACTATTCTCCCTTTGCACAAATTCTATCCATATGTCTTGAAGTTATGGTCAGTTTTCCAAGCTTCAGAATCTCTTCAGT